>LQNS02276622.1:11672785-11702304 GCA_001587735.2 Parhyale hawaiensis
TATATAAAAAACTAAGGCCTAAATGGAAAAAGTTACACGAATAAAAAGTGCTTTTTTTTTAATTTTACATATTATGTGAAAATTTCAGTAAGATCGGACCTCTAATAAAGAAAATTCCAAAATTTGTAAACGATCCCCTTAAGCTGCACTAAGAAAAATATAGTTCAGTCAAAAGAATTCACTGGAAATGCTCAGGGTCACCCTATTGTGGATACCAACTGATTTTGAACCTCCAGCGTCGAACATTGGCTGCGATATAAATTCATTCAATATAAAAAGGCGTCTGCTCAGCGTGAATATTCAACTATTACGATATTATTCAACAACTAGTGGACCCGTGCGTGAAGAATTCACGCAATAACATATACGTTTGCCTAATGCCTCTAGGCCTGTGCGGAATCTCCTCTTCTCTTATTTGCTTCCTAATTTTCTTCTTTTCTTCATTGATCCTTTGTCGTGCTGTCATCCTTAGGTCTTCTATATAGACAGGCGGAAGTAACGTCTTGAGTAAAACACTTCAACAAACTTAAACAAAATAGCAGCTTATATACAATGCGTTCGCTCGGTAGCAAAGATACCGTTGATACCTTCTTTTCACCTCAAATATCTGTTTGATTTGAGGTGCTCAAATTTTGACCTATGAAGAGAAAACTGCTTCGTCGGAGGAAAGCAGTAAGATAGAAGAAAATAATTGTCTACTGCCCGTGAAAACTTATGTTTCGTCGGTTTTGTTGACAATTGGATCAAAGTGGGAAGAATAGCTCATGCAACGAAATCATCTGTGGGGAGAAACTACGAATCAAGAAGCATGAGAGTGCCAACGGAAGCTTCAGATATCTTCAGTGCTACTTCGGCAATGCAAGAACTTCATTCAGACATAAGATCGCCCTTTACTCTGCCGTAGATTCGATGTATGGAGAAGCTAACACTCGTACAAATCAGGCTAAGCCTGCGATGTCTTCATTGTTGGAATTTCATCCGTCCCTGCTTAAGATACGTTTGCCATCTTCTGCAACCCGGCCTATTTTCTGCCTATCACTTTCAATGGAGCTTGAGAGGATCACCAGAGCCTCCAACCTGGGCTAATTTCCGCCTATCTATTTCGTTAAGAGCGTGACACCAAACATATAAATATATATATTTATAAACACACGACGGTCATTCTTAGTATTAGATGAAAGCGGGGATTCAGAGCCCGGGATCCAGAGGCCGGAGATCCAGAGCTATATTTGTTACCGGTACCCAAAGCGCTGAAATTGTATGGTATCTCAACTTTTTTTTCAGTACATGAAAGTTCTCCTATTAAACTCTTAACTGCGTGACGGAGAGACGGACCAACATTGGAGCAAGCAAGCAAGGGGCAAGGGAGCAACCAACAACTGTGTTTTATTAAATAGTGGACTAGAGTGCCCGCGCTGTCAAAAATAATAGCGAAAATTTTGAGACGTCCCGTCTTCATTTAATATGCCTTTGTCACTAATATTCTTCTGAAACATGCGCTACAACAGCCGACTCAAATTGTAATAAGAGATAAGTGCGCTCTTTTTTTTAATTCATGTAAGAAGCACAATAGTCTCCCACCGTAGGTCACATGCGGAAAAAACTTGCATTTGCATGCAGCAAAACCCCAGTGAATTTCAATCAATTACCCGTTGCGTAGCCATGATACCTTCCGAAGAAGCCTTCAGTACATCGAAGATTTTGTGATGAAATGAAATCTGCTGCGTCCAAAGGAAGAAAGAAATCTGAACAAAATAATGTCTACTGCCCGTGAAAAATCATCGCTTCCTTCGCCCATCGTTAATTAGCTTCTGAATTTGTACGTGGTAAACTGAGAACAAATATATGGTTCGATGCATGGAGAAAGTTATAAAACTAAGACTGCACGGCCGCGCTAAGAGAAGCTGTAATATCTCTATCTTTTCGATTCCAAGAAGTGTTTCAAGCAAGAAGCGCATTGAGATAAAAAATGCGGATCCCACTTTCGCCAGTTTCTGCAACATGGTCATCGATCTCCATGAAACGCAGCCTTATTACAAAATCTGCAACCTGGCCTATTTTTCGCGCATTTCTTCCAGAGCGTGCTCCGAAACATACAAATATATACTAGTAACTATATAAATAAATCTAAAAATATATAAACAAATACACACGTGGTGTTTATTAGCTATATTGTGTTGACTAGGGTACCCAGGCGTCACGAGGATGGCATCTAATTAATGGGCGTCGGCCTCATTGCCTCTGATTTCAAATAAAAAAGCGAAAAATCAGGATGTGACAGAAATTACGGTACTGAGAACTTGGGACTTCTACCATAGCTGCTGAGATAGGAATATCAAGCCCAGTGGAGTAGTGAAAATGTGAAGTTCAGTCTGTAGTTTACGTGGACAGCATCAGCTCGAGTGAAGGTCTTCTATAATCAAAGAAAGAAGGCTGAGGATAATGGATCAAAAAAGAAAGTAAAGGCAAATAATGTAATGCATTTGGTGCCTGTACTACTGAAAATGTAAAGTATATGGAGCAACACATGATTTGCAGAAGCGAAGCCTTTTATCTCCCCACCTCCAGAGAAAGACGTCTAGAAGTTGGTAGCTACCGTCTTGTTATAAGTAAAGCAGACTACATAAAATACTGTGTCGACTCCAGTATACTCCACAAATTTTAATTTTGCTATATTTCAGGCTCAAATTTCTTCCCTAGCTTTTCCCCTTGGCGTTCAGCAGCTGAAGCTTCTAATATCCTTTACATAATAAGGGGACGGAAAGACCAACCCACCAAACGACCCACAACTGTGTATTATTGATATTCTATAGTGGATATTTTCTCCTTTATTGTCTACACACTCTTCGTTGGTTTGTGAATTCATTTTGGGTGATGTCTTCAATAGGTAGTTTTAGTAGGGAATTACCTATCCCGAGCTAAAGCCTTTTCTCCATTCGGTTTTTGTCCATGCTACGAATATTCCATCATTCGAAATTTTTACTTACCCAAAAAGTGTTGTCAGTACCCTGGCACTTAAAGGAAGCTTCAACCAAAGCTTAAATTTCATAAAACCAGTCATTAGACAGAAATTTTTTTTCTTCGTCGAGCTAAAAAAAGGAGCATTTAAAGTGGATCATTGGCCCATAGTTATTAACTGTTTGAGCGAGGGTTCAGGTTTTGTGACACATTCTTTATGATCATTCTAGTTTCTGCGTAATGATTTGGTAAATGTGTCACAATCAAAACTTGATGATTACTTTTTACTGTAGTTTCGACCGCTGTGAAGAAAGAACTAGCTGTTTTTCTGTGAAAAAAAAATCCCTCCCAGAGCAGCTTGGAGGATATTCTTCAACTATACTCAAGAGTTGGGGAGGTTTTTCAGTTGTTCAGGATTGGAGCGGATGATCTTCAACTGAGAATGAGGTAGGTCAGGACAGGTTACCTACTTTAGGTTGGGCTAGGTAACCTTAACTACTTTTCTTCAACTAATTTAGCCTATCTTTTTGAAATTCTGACTGCGAATGTCTGGGGGAGGTTCTTAAACTGCTCAAAGTCAGCAGGAAGGGGATATCTCCAACTAGAGATATTGGGAAGTAAGAAGGATCTCAAAGTGAACCGTGAATTTTTTAATTTCAAGGGAAGATTGTGCTGTACGCTACTATGGATCTAATGGATCCTCCTTAGTGTAAAGCATGACCACGACCACGGACACTGAAGAGTACCTACCCATGCAAATTCTTTGCCATTATTTTTGATGGCCAGATCCTCTAGTAATGATGATAGCAAACGTGTGCTGTACGCTATATATTTAGCCATCACTACTGGTGCTTCTGATCTTCACGTCCATGTACTGAAAACGACCAAGCTTTGGTTCCAATCTCTGTAATTTTCACTTGGTGTGGACTTTCCTTCTTTCTTATTTCCGGACTTCTTCAGAGTTGTGTACGTCGGTGCACGGCTTCTCTGCTGCTGCTGTGGCTCTATATTTTCCGTGCAGCAATTATAAGCGAGTGTGATTATTCACAAATATGAACGCGAAAATAAATAAGACTTTGGACATGTTACTTTATATTTTTTCATTTTGTTGTGTCATTATCTTGATTAATTAGAAGCATGCTTATTTATTTTCTTTTTTTTTTTATTCAAGCTTCTCCCCAGGAAAGTTGTCCCCTTGTTCTTTTACAATCAGGTGCTCATTTCCTGAGCATAATCCTGCTCATCAGGATTGCATAGGGTGCGGGCGCTAATTATGAGTCTGAGCTCTGCGCTAATTGTTTCCATCAGANAGCACAGATACGCCAGCCTCTCGAACTGAATAAAGCTCGAATTTCCTTCTATCTTTTAATGATGAAGAGCGTGACACAAAAGGTAGGTACGTAGGTAGGTAGGTAGGTAGGTAGGTACTAGCGTATTAATATATAGATAAAAAAGCGTCTGCTCAGCGTGAATATTCTACTACTACGATATTATTCAGCAATGAAAGCGGGGATTCAGAGCCCGGGATCCAGAGGCCGGAGATCCAGAGCTATATTTGTCACCGGTACCCCAAGCGCTGAAATTGTATGGTATCTCAACTTTTTTTCAGTACATGAATTTTCTCCTATTAAGCTCTTAACTGCGTGACGGAGAGACGGACCCACATTGGAGCAAGCAAGGGAGCGACCAACAACTGTGTTTTATTATATAGCGAAAATTTTGAGACGACCCGTCTTCATTTATATGCCTTTGCCACTAATATTCTTCTGAAACATGCGCTACAACAGCCCACTTAAATTGTAATAAGAGATAAGTGCTCTCTTTTTTTAATTCATGTAAGAAGCACAATAGTCTCCTACCGTAGGTCACATGCGGAAAAAAAACTTGCATTTGCATGCAGCAAAGCTCCAGTGAATTTCAATAAATTACCCGCTGCGTAGCCATGATACCGAAGAAGCCTTCAGTACATCGAAAATTTTGTGATGAAATGAAATCTGCTGCGTCAAAAGGAAGAAAGAAATATGAACAAAATAATGTCTACTGCCCGTGAAAAATCATCGCTTCCCCCGCCCATCGTTAATTAGCTTCTGAATTTGTACGTGGTAAACTGGGAACAAATATATGGTTCGATGCACGGAGAAAGTTATAAAACTAAGGCTGCACGGCCGCGCTAAGAGAAGCTGTAATATCTCTATCTTTTCGATTCCAAGAAGTTTTTCAAGCAAGAAGCGCATTGAGATAAAAAATGCGGATCCCACTTTCGCCATTTTCTGCAACATGGTCATCGATCTCCATAAAAACTCAGCCTAATTACAATATCTGCAACCTGGCCTATTTTTCGCACATTTCTTCCAGAGCGTGACCCGAAACATGTAAATATATACTAGTAACTATATAAATAAAAATAAATAAACACACGGTGGTGTTTATTATATTGTATTATGTTGACTGGGGTACCCAGCCGTCACGAGGACGGCATCTAATTAATGGGCGTCGGCCTCATTGCCTCTGATTTCAAATAAAAAGCGAAAAATCAGGATGTGACAGAAATTACTGAGAACTTGGGACTTCTACCATAGCTGCTGAGATTGGAATATCAAGCCCAGTGGAGTAGTGAAAATGTGAAGTTCAGTCTGGAGCTTACGTGGACAGCATCAGCTCGAGTGAAGATCTTTTATAATCAAAGAAAGAAGGCTGAGGATAATGGATTAAAAAAGAAAGTAAAGGCAAATAATGAAATGCATTTGGTGTCTGTGCTACTGAAAATGTGAAGTATCTGGAGCAACACATGATTTGCAAAAGCGAAGCTTTTTATCTCTCCACCTCCAGAGAAAGACGTCTAGAAGTAGGTAGCTACCGTCTTGTTATAAGTAAAGCAGACTGCATAAAATACTGTGTCGACTCCAGCATACTCCAGAAATTTAAATTTTGCTATATTTCAGGCTCAAATTTCCTCCCTAGCTTATCCCCTTGGCGTTCAGCAGCAGCTGAAGCTTCTAATATCCTTTACTTAATAAGGGGACGGAAAGACCAACCCACCAAACGACCCACAACTGTGTGTTATTGATATTCTATAGTGGATCTTTTCTTCTTTATCGTCTACACACTGCGGGGGGGGGGTGGTGGTATGTGCACTTTCAATCGCAGATGTCCCCTCAAAAAAGTTGCCCAGGGTGAGGTCTGGGGACCTAAGCGGCCACTTCTAAACGTTACCTATGCCGATGGCACGATTTTGCGACATTGTAAACGGTTCTTTATACAAAAAAACTTTGTTTGTGTAAGAGTCCACTGTCATACAAGCATTCACCACAAAATTGTCAAATCTTTCGCTGTTGCCTATGTTTGGTTCTAAGCAACCCTTTAGTTTGGAGTTTTGCATCAGTCCTCAAAACTGTGCTTATATGAGGAGATACTATGGTTGGGAAGTTTTCTTTAAATCCATCCTAGGCCTACTTATCGATTCTGGTTTGCGCATGCACTAGCTATGACAATAAACACTTTTCCTTTTTTTTTTTAACTCATTTTGGGTGATGTCTTCAATAGGTAGTTTTAGTAGGGAATTACCTATCCCGAGCTAAAGCCTTTTCTCCATTCGGTTTTTGTCCATGCTACGAATATTCCATCATTCGAGATTTTTACTTGCCCAAAAAGTGTTGTCAGTACCCTGGCACTTACAGCAAGCTTCAACCAAAGTGTAAATTTCATGAAACCAGTCATTAGACAGAAATCTCTTCTTCGTCGAACTAAAAAAAATGAGCATTTAAAGTGGATCATTGGCCCATAGTTATTAACTGTTTGAGCGAGGGTTCAGGTTTTGTGACACATTCTTTATGATCATTCTAGTTTCTGCGTATTGATTTGGTAAATGTGTCATAATAAAAAATTGATGTTTACTTTTTACTGTAGTCTCGACCGCTGTGAAGAAAGAACTAGGTGTTTTTCAGTGAAATTGAAAAAAAAAAATCCCTCCCGGAGCAGCTTGGAGGATATTCTTCAACTATACTCAAGAGTTGGGGAGGTTTTTCAGTTGTTCAGGATTGGGGCGGATGATCTTCAACTGAGAATGAGGTAGGTCAGGACAGATTACCTACTTTAGGTTGGGCTAGGTAACCTTAACTAACTTTTCCTCAACTAATTTAGCCTATCGTTTTGAAATTTTGACTGCGAATGTCTGGGGGAGGTTCTTAAACTGCTCAAAGTCAGGAGGAAAGGGGATATCTCCAACTCGAGATTGGGAAGTAAGAAGGATCTCAAAATGAACCGTGGAATTTTTTAGTTTCAAGGGAAGATTGTGCTGTAGGCTACTATGGATCTAATGGATCCTCCTTACTTTAAAATCATGACCACGACCGCGGACACTGAAGAGGTACCCATGCAAATTCTTTGCCATTATTTTTGATGGCCGGATCCGCTAGTAATGATGATGGCAAACGTGTGCTGTACGCTATATATTTAGCCATCACTACTGGTGCTTCTGATCTTCACGACCATGTACTGAAAACGACCAAGCTTTGGTTCCAATCTCTGTAATTTTCACTTGGTGTGGACTTCCCTTCTTTCTTATTTCCGGACTTCTTCAGAGTCGTGTACGTTGTAGCACGGCTTCTCTGCTGCTGCTGTGGCTCTATATTTTCCCTGCAGCAGTTATAAGCGAGTGTGATTATTCGCAAATATGAACGCGAAAATAAATAAGACTTTGGACACATTACTTTATATTTTTTCTTTTTGTTGTGCCATTATCTTGATTAATTAGAAGCATGCTTATTTTTTTTTATATAAGTTCGAAGAGGGGTCCTTTCAACAGGGGAACAAGAAAATGTTAGTCCACGAGTAAAGGACTCGTATTAGGACGAGTAGTCCTAACGTATCCCACGCCCGCGATTAATACTCAGACTCGAGACGCGATTAACAATCCATCAGAGACTTGACGCTACCTCGTGCGTGCAGGATTTGTGGGCAATACCTGTGCCAGGTGTAGAGCGGAGACAGGCACCATACTTTTAACTGCCATATCCATTTTTAAACTGAAGGTATTGGGGAAGAATTTTCCAATCGAGGCTTAATACTAAAGATATGAAAAAGGTTCCTAGCTCTTATTGTTGGTACTTCGAAGTTCAGAGTGGAATGCGTGTATTGTATAGAAGAATCAATTTGTGTATTGCTTAGCTATATCTCCGTTATTAAATTTTGGAGAAAAATTATCCGAATTTGTGTATTGCTTCGTCTTCTCTGCGGGTGGGTTTTGTTTTAATGGTCTTCTATTTTCGTTCTTTGCCAACATGCTCAATATGCTCAATGGTCTGGAGAGTAGGGGAGGGGGATGCTTGTCCATGCCCCGCGATCAATGTCTATCCAGCCCCAGCGCCTCGCACTTTGCTATCACTAGGCTGTGCTGCGGGCTGTGGGTGTCTGCTAGGGCTCTATTTTACTGGAGAGATTAACTCATGGGCTTAGACGACAAACTGGCAAATTTGTACACGTCACCTCCTTGGTCTTGCTGATTTTCCCGCAATCATTTTTTTGAAGACTCTACGGTACCTACAGTATTCTGCGGCGCTCATGTATTACTTGGGCATATTCTTCAGCTTCCATTCTTGAGTCATCATTGCAGCGGCTAGGTGTGGTTAACCCTTCACCTGTTATATGGCGTTAATGGTGCTCTGTTCCTGTGGTAAATGGGAAGTCTCTTTTTGGTATAAATGCGTTAGCTATTTGTTCATGTATGTGAACGATTTATCTTATTGTCATATTGAGTGAGTGCTGACTAGGTAAAATCAGGTCTGTTTGTTGGAAAAATCCTAATTGAGAGAATACTCTGAACGCGTCAGGCACTGTGACGGGAAGGATAAAACGACGGTCACGTAAGACGGGTTATATCCCAGCTGCTGAATTAGCGTAGAAAATACAAGCCGCAACCCCCTATATGTTGCCAACTTTCATGACTGTGAGCAGGTCACGGCCACTTGTAACTTATTGTTGCTCTAAAATGCTAGTGACTGCAGTGCTCCAGATCTGAACCTCATTATGTGCTCATGGTGTGTGGACCAGCACCTTGTATGGCTGGCGCAGGTCAGCGAAATTAGATCCTTTAGTGGGCAGTTTTTTCGTCAAGCAGAAGTAAATTGGAGCCCGACTCTAGTTTTCGTGGGCATATCTGTTGCTTGACGTTGCGGTGTTTAACACATGGACGCATCTGTTGTTTGTACTTCGTGTCACACTTGGTCCGATTGTTACTTAAGCAATTCTATATTGTGTTCAGAGTTGGATGCGGCCCTTTGTCGGCCTGTTTCTTGTGATGCCAGTTTTACCAGCCGTTTCTTGGAAGATTAGTGGGTGAGGCCTGGCGACTGTGTTCAAGCCTAGAATTTTGAGTGTTACTTACGCCCCTCTTAGGTGCAAAGGTCTCATAATTATTCAAAACTAGTAGTGGTAACTCGAGCCCCGGCTGAAAACCAAAATGTTCTTGTAATAACTGAAAAGGCCGCTGGCCGTAAGGCTGCCATAACACTTGCGCAGGGATGCTAAATTTAAAATTTTAGATACCGCAAAAAACCGCGCTCGGTTTTGACGGGATGCGTCGTAACGAGACAAAATAACATGACTGAAGTCTACGTTACGAGACGCACGACAATACTCGATATCTGACTGGCATTTCAGAGTTAATGTCAAATATTCCATAGGATATATCGGGTCACCTTTCAGGCGGTAGTTGAATTATTCTTAAAAAATATTTCTCTTTGGGCATGAGTTTCCTACAACAGAAAACTGGCTGCCTTACAATTGGTGTGTCGTTACGTGGCGGCTGGAACGGCGATTAGATTTAAGTAGAAAGCTTCCTGCTGCGTTTTTCTTAACCCATTACTGCCCTTACAATATGCTTCTTTGCTCGTAAGAGTAACACTGTTCTGACGTTTTACATTTAAAACACTTGACCTTGATGAAGCAGCTGCACTTTTCCTTTGCCATCTCTTAGCGCTCCTATACATAGACTATACACATTCAAATTCTCGCGACGAACGTGTCATATTAATAATACTCGTCGCAAATGACTGCGTTCGTCTGCCAGTTTTGATGTTCTCTACTGCCTACAAATAATTACCGGCATTATACTTAAGAATGTTAAGTTTTAGTGCTCTTTTGACTACTTTTTGGGAAGATCAACTATGTTGCTATTGCTGGCGGTTTTCACTGAGAAGAACGACCGAGACGAAAAGCTGTCGGTTAGAAGCAAGCTATCCAGATTGGGGTTCACTTGAGCATTCACAGTTTAAACTTGCATAGAGGCAGAGCTAGTGCTAACTGCCGTCATACGTTATATGGAAACCTCGTTCATTTTTGCTCTTTTACTTTCCACTACGCATGTCATATGTCGTATTTCTTTATGCTCAACCCTTTTTCTATATTTTTGATCGTGCAGGGAGAGAGTGCAATATTGCGTTATCGGTGGCACTAAATGTTCGTTCCTGCGGGTGTACTTTAATATAACAGATATATTGGCAACTATTGCCTGTATGTTTCTGTCTAGTTAGTGTTCTGGAGTTGCGTTCAACCTTGCTTTCCTTCTGTTGCAGTTAAGGAGACACTAGAGTTGGGAGAGAAGAAGGGTCACTTAGACTTGTAAGAACGGCCGTCTTGACGGCATACTCGTGAACTTTCCCTTCGATGCAGTCACTGCTTCTAAGATCTCGGGTTCATGACCTCGGTCGCGTCTGGGCCGATCTTCTGCAGCTTTGTGCAGCCCTCATCGCCCTGCCGCCACTGACAAAACGCTGCTCTCTTCATGGAATTAATGAATATAAAAACGGCGCTTCCGCTCTTTGTGCTGCTGGACTCACGCCCCTGCGTAATTAAAAGAGAGAACGGAGCGGTGACTCTCGCCAGGTCGGCCTCATTATGCGGCAATGGGGTATGGTGTCTGTGTGCTTCATAGCGTTTTGTGCGGCTGATGCTTCGTGTTCTGGCTGCCTTCTTGTGGCTAACGTGGTGGTGATGTAAGCCTCTCGAAGTTGGGGTAATGCATGCGAATGTGACACAAAGTAGGTATACTTGCTGCATCAGTATGGATTTGTACTCGTATGTTTACATCATACGCACTAGCGTTTTATGTAAGTTCGTTGTCGTAGGTGAGTGGGCAACATTGACTGAAGTGCACGGTGCATATTGTATGCATTAATAGAGCTAAATGCTGGGTGCGAGCCCAGTGCTATTAACTGCTCATTGTCCCCGGCAGTAAAAGTTCTGTGCTGCGGAGATTATTGCTGCGTTCCAGTTTAATTGTTCCCTTTGGTGCGATGCAATGTGCTGATCGTCAACGTGCGTGCCATGGCTGTTGTCGACGAGTGCTCTGTTGCACGGCGCCGCTGTGTCTGTTCTGTCATGCACCTGATCGGTTTTTAGTGTTCTGATCAGGTGTGCTATAGCAATCTTTTGTGTAGTTTGTATTTTATTTGATGCGCTGGGCCTTTGTACCGTTTATGCAGAAGTTCTTGATGGAGTTTGCCTCGAGAGGCTGCCTGTTGCAGTGCTATTAGTATTCTAGATCTTCGTTGTAAGCACTGCGGTATCGATGTTCATGTTGCTTGGATGGCTATTAATTAATATTGCCCGGCACGTTATCCACGGGCTCCGCATATCGCTCCTCACCTGCTGACGCAGAACCAGATAGGTGCTGCTGCGTACATTTTTCTTTTCTACATCGTGTGACATGTATGGCGTTGGACCTATGCATGGTCTCACCTCTGTTACACATATGACCCATCTCACCTCTGCTACACTTATATGGCCGATGTCACCTGTGCTATGCTGCACCACATTGATGCTTATATACCAACAACCTGTGGTAGTCGTAGCGCTACGTACAGCGGACCTTACGCTCGGCGTGTGCCGTACAGCCGAGGGTCGCTAGTGACCTCGACACGCATCAACTCGCCGGTGTCGTGCGGCGGTTGCACTCCACGCTGCGACCACTGACCCTTCCGGCTCTGCCTGCCGCCGCCGCCGCCCTCGTCACATGTGTGAAGTCGCGTGCTTTCGTTCTTGCCATTTGAATTTAACAGTCCTATTTTCATAGTATGCGTAAAAGTGGTTAAGAGCCTGAACTTGGAATACGACGCTTGCATTATGCTTTGCTCATTACCGTTACTTTGTTTGGTGCAGTGGCTGAACACTCAAGTTTTGTAATTGCAAATATGGGTGGTGGTAGTAAATTTATTTTATTTTTGCTGTGCCAAAACGAAACTTGCACAAAGCCTACATAATAGTGCTTGTATTTCGTTTGACATATTACTGTGTCATGTGAGAACTTGTCATGAAATGTATCCGTTCCTCAATCAAGTACAGCGTTGGAATATAGTCGTTCAGAGGTTGGTGGTTTATTATCTCTGTTTTTGCAATATCAGGTTGTAACAAAAATTCTAGCGTCCTATAATTCCCATTTTTAGTGTATTATCAAATTGTAGCTACCTTCCACTGTAAGGCTGACTTTTATACACCAATATAACTGTGTGACGGCAGTGTAAATTTGACGTTGCATGTAGGAAGACAAATAAATTTTTCAAGCAGTTTCTCTCACTATAAAATAGTTTCGCCTTCGATGAAAATTTCAAAAATTCAGTTTTTGCTTCAAATTCTGAAGGACTCTTATTGTTTCAGCCCGCTACCTTCTTAATTCCTACTTCATGTTATGATTCCTTTTCGCGACTGGTACTTTCACTTGCACATTGAAGCGCTCACGAGGTAAAGAAACGTGAACAGTAAACAAACTATACCTATACAGTATGTTACCTTTGATTATGCAAATACAATTGTTTTACTTTATTTTCCAAGATAAGTGTCTAACTTTGAAATATCAATATTAAGGAAATGTATGGCTATGTTGCAAATATAAACAGCTCTTGTAAAATAAATATTTAGCCATTTGCTAAGTTTATCATACAATTTTCTTATTTACGAGTTTTTTACTGTTACCTCAGATTATGCAACAAGTTAAAAAAAATCATAATGAGGAAATAAATACAAGTGAACTAGAATATTTTTATTAAACCTCCAAAACCAAGAAATTATAGCTAACCAAAACAATTCAATAAACACTGAAATAAGTGTTCAGTAGTGGTAAACATACCAAACAAGTTAATTTTCAACAAGGCAACCTCCATTTTTCATTATTTTTATATGGCGATTATCAACAGACTTTGTCCGGTTTGATATTTCAGATGGTGGAATAGAATCTACAGCTGTTTTTACTGCATTCCACAGCCTTACTTTGCTCGAAATTGCCGATCACCTTCTTAGACCTTCCTTTTGATCATTGCCCAGAGGTTCTCAATAGGATTTAAATCGGGGCTATTCGCTGGCTTGGTCATAATCCTTTTTGATTTAAATTTTTCATCCGCAAGCCAGTTAGCAGTGTACCGTGCTCGGTGTGAGGGAGCGTTATCGGGCTTAAATACCAATTTGGATCTGAGTGCGAGAGTCTGCTGATCAAGCCATGGAATCAAGTTGGCATTAAGAAACTGGCAGTACCTTTCTGCATTCAGTTTAATTCCTGCCACTTGTAATGAACCAATAAGGGTCTCACCTACTATCCCGTTCCAAAACATTATATCTCCACCACCTTGTTGACCCTTAAGCCGTGGCTGTAGAGGTCAGTCATGGAGGACCCATCCAGACGCCCATCCATCTGGACCATTAATAGTCACTGAAGCCTATTCTTTTTATCAAGAGTGGCTCTGCATTTGTCAGTAAATAGGACGTAGAAGAAATCAGTTTTCACGTTCTCTTCAGCCCATTTGACCCTATTTTCTTCACGAGTTTTTGTTAGAAGTGGTCGTTTAATCGCCTTTTACACTTTCCCTTGCTTTTGCAGAATCTCACATCTTGGCTTTCTGCTTAGTGTTGGGGCTCCAGCGTCTTCAAATATCGTCTTACTTATAGAAAGTTATTATCTAACCATAGAAACCTTCAGATGTCGCATATCCCGAGCAGTCAATTTCCTCGTAGAGGCTCTATCCGGAGTTTTCCGGTCGTCCTTACCTTCAATTGCATAAGCCTTAATTATCACGCTGTAAGTCCTTGGAAACTTAGAGTGTTGTCTTACCAGAAGCCAATAACGAGGTCACTTTGATCTTTTCTTCACTGGTTAGACCGCTTTTCTTGCCCATGTTGACTAGAGAGTGATGTTGCAAAATCTGGCGTAACAGCAGAACCCCGTGCGATAAGCAAATGTTGCCAAAACACGCACCCAAGGTTCCCGAGTGCCTTATCCGCAGGAGATGTTGCAGCTTACCGCAGTTCCTGCTGACGAGGTTAGTATTGTAAAGTTAGGTAGGTTCTCTTCTTTCCTCTTTCTGCCCCGTGAGGTGGGCTGTCGATCGAGATAGCCGACCTGATATGCGGGACATCTCTAATCTCTTTCGGGTGGAAAGACACAAAAGGGGCCGACCACTTGAGTGTCTCCTACTATACTTTGCGCCTTTTTTTCTTGCCAGTAGTAGCGCACTGAGCCAACCGAGTTTTTCCGGCAGTAATGCCGAGATAAAATATTCCTACTGAGCTATGCAGAAAAACCGAGTCTACACTGTAGGGATCCCTCATCGAGTGGATACGGTGGTAAAACTATGACTATAATAATCACCATTCACCTTTAGCACCTTTATTTTTTCTCTTACAATCATGCTCTCGTAACCATGCCAAAACATCGGAAATGGTTCCGTTTTATTCTTCTCTATCTGTTTTTATAGTTACAGCATACCTGTGCACTAACTTACTATTAACATTTTACATTTTTGACACTTATCTTGAAAAATAAGTTAAACAAAAATTGTATTTACATAACGAAAGGTAATATACAGTACTGTAGAAGTTAAAGATATGGTTATGTATGGTTCTTCGAAACATTTGAATAAGGCACACTGAAAGTGCTGAATGTATACTCGCTTTAAAGTGTCCATTATATCCTGCGTAATGGCACAGGAAGCGGCCACTCAAAGAGCTGTCTGAACTCTCGCTACAACCTGATACATTGTAGAAATGCGGCGTGATGAACTTTTCTGTGGCTGCTGGAAAAGTATGGAATAGGCAGTGTGACAAAAGATGGTCTCGTACATGCAGCTGCTGATTTGTTTCAATGTACGTTTGTTACTCTGCTCTTTTGTTGATTCTCTAACTTAACGCAAATTTTCATTCAGAATTATTCACAAGCACTCAAGCGATGTATGTACTTCGCTTTCAAGCATTCCTAGCTACGCTACGGGGATGTCCAAGTTTGATCTCTTGGCCGTTGAAAGACTGTCGTTTGGAAGAAAAAATGCTTGCGTAATTCAGCCCTTATACTAGGAATATCGTTATAGCTAATAACAATGTAAAATATTATTGCCATTATTTCTGTTCAGCTACCCCTCTGTAGTCCACTTCCCTGTCACCATCTTGTGGTGAAAGTTTATGCCGTGCTCATTTAAATGGCTCCGAGTGTTAGTTGTGCCGCTAAGGGCGCTGGCACACCAAAAGCAGTTCAGCGAGAAGCTGGCAGGCAGTTTTTGAGAAGCACGGAATGCATTGGAGCGCGCACACCGAGCAGTGGCAGTTGAGCAGGTCGTCGCAGCTATTCGGTGTGCGCGCTCCAATGCATTCCGTACTTCTCAAAAACTGCCAGCTTCTCTCTGAACTGCTTTTGGTGTGCCAGCGCCTTAAGAGCTAGGAGTGGTGCTGGGTATGGAGCTTTCAAGAAACCGTAACTCGTAAGTGTGACCATATCACGGGCTAACCTCCCCATGTTGCTGGCCATTCAGAATTACCAATTGGTCGTGAATCTCTAAAACTGCTGTTTTTTTTTTCATGTTGTCAGTTGATTTAGCCTACTGCTGGTTAGAGCCGTAACCTGCCACATTAAAAAGAAAATAGATCAATAAAGACCCACTTATTGTGATATTTCTGTTAGACTTAGCATTGAAGTAGCAAATTGAAAACAAGTGATGCAGTAACATTTATTGTAATATTTTAACTACATGACTTATAGGTTGTGCTACGACGGTGGTTATAGTTGTGACGAATAATGGTAATAGCTATACCAATGAGATTATAGTTTCACTGTTATTCCTGACAATACTGTGGAGGTCATGTGTGACATCATAAAGCCGATACCTATCGCAATGAGATCAGCATCTGTTCTATTGCTGATATGTTGGGAATATTTCGCTGTGCAGCCTAGTGACATTGCGCCTACAAAAAGACGTCCGTGTCGCTCCAATCAGTCGCAGCACAATTTTACTCAAGGAACAGAAAGAGGCGCATTCCATCACTGATGGCCTGCAAAAGTTCTTCAATATAATTCGGAGTTGAAGTGTAAGCGGTGTACAGTTGGCTGCCTCCGAGGAATTTCTTTGTCCAAATTATGGAGGAAGTTATTTTTACGCGCATCGCTGGAAGTTTTTGTCTCAAGTCTTTGGTGCGTTATTGACAGCAAACTTTTTCCCTAGTTTAGAATTGTTTTATTTCTCCTGGGTGTCTCGCGCTCTCAGGGACAGCACGGAGGATAATTTCTGCTCTCGATCGACCTGCTGCGACGTTCGGCTGCACACTATCGGACGCGCTTATGGGAACTCGCTGCGAGCTCTGCTGCTGTTGCAGCTTGTGCCTGGCAGTGGCTGTTTTTGTGTGGGCGCCTTAGTCTTTTAAAGTTATGCATGTTTCTTGCCTTTTAATGTCCTTCATGTTCTAAACAAAATGTTTTCATCTATGATATTTAGTGCTGGCAATGATGTTCCTGTAACATCTAGCGTTTGAATTGTAGCTTTGCATAAAACATGTTTAAATTAGCTATGTTTCTTGGTAGCGATCTTTCCTGGGGCAGTTTCACCAGTGTTGTATTTTCTGCCTGTGCCTACTGCAAGTTTTTGTTGTGTCCATTCCTTTCCTTCCGGACTTCTCAGCATTAACGTTTCGCACTAAGCTTTCTTCTCCCCATTTGTGTCATGCTTGCCCTGCCTGCTCATTTATCGATTGATATATCCACAATTGTTTCACGAAGCTTCAATTATATGCAACCAAATTTGCTAAGCAATACTTTCTTTTACATAAGCTGATCGTCCTGTCTAAATAGATATAATGTGACACAGCAAGCGACACTTTCCGCTTCCGGTAAAGCAAGTCCGGCAATCGGAAGTACGGTATACAACGCCGCTTCTACATATCACACCTTCACCAACCTCAGGTTCAGTTTCTGTTAAATTGATTTTGTAAATTACTGAACATTAGTTAAAGTACCAACAAGTGAAATTCAATTAGTGTACATACAGGCTGAAGTGTTTACGGTAGCTGTTATATTGTGTTGCTCGCATCTATCTTATATGTAGCGTTACAACCGCAAGCGTTCACTGACCAATTGTGTAAAGTCATCTGTCCTCAAACAATGAAAACAATGAGCTGATTGGACTGCTATACTCAGATTATTGTTTTTTGCTTCTAAAATTGACAGTGTGTATAAATCCCTCGTTTAGTTGTGGCAGACAAGAAAAGAGCTTAATCGGGACCGCACTTTAGCGCCCCTAATTGTACATCTACATTTCTTGATACTGTTGTTCATGTGTAAAAAGCGCCTGGCACTCAGTTGTCTTCAATTAAAAAGACTCGTGGCACTCCGTAACTGGCGCTTCACTTTGAGCGCGCTCCGTTCGAGGTAAAATCAAAAGCATATGGTTACTGCCACAGAGGCTGCATTGGACGCAGTACTTACGAACAACAGAGGCACCGTAGCTCGTTGGTTGGCATCACAACAGGTCTCTCGCCACTTCATGCAGCGACTTACGTGGCTCTCTGCACACCGCACCTGGCCGTCGGTGCCTCGTGTAGCTTCTGTCGTGCTTTTTTTCGCCAAGTATTTGGGTAATGTTAGCCCGCGTGAACTCCTTTTGTCTCGACAATGCTGCTCGACACGTGAGGTTGTTGCCGCAGTAAGGATTTGACTTAATGCCGCTTGCGTAAACCTTACTGCTGCTGTGTGATACTATTGTGCTTTGTGAATGAAGTTCTTGCTCACTTCATCCTATGCCAAACGTAGGTTTAATAGGAATTTCAGACCTTGACATTCGTCGATGCTTAGTTAAGGCTTTTATTCGTAAGCGAGATATGTAACTTATGTCCTCTCTTCTCCGCGACATAACCTGCAAAATCAAACGCAAGAACTGTGGATGGACATATATTCACCAAAAGTTAATCATTTGTTCCTCCTAACACACCTAACAATCCCTGTAAATTCATTCAAATCGGTTCATAACTTTTTGAGTTATCTTGGTGACAGACAGACAAACACGACGAAAACATAACCTCCTTGGCGGAGGTAATAAAGTCAGTGGGACGACGGGTTGCCTGTCTGTCAAATCTATTGGACGAGTGTGAGTACCGTTGAAATGTCATTTTGTGTTTTTATGACCTTCAGTACGTTCTTTAATTTGTACGTACTCGTAAATTTCCAACCTTCGAGACTGCTAGATCATAGTACATTTATAACTGTTGAAACGTGAAAATAGCTGGTCTGGTATAGTAAAGCGTAGTGAATTTATTGAATTTCTGAGAGACGCCATCAGTTTCATTTACGTAATTATTTATGATATCCCAACCGCAGCGCAAATCTTTGCTTACGTGCCTCTTACTAGCTGCACCGTCTTGGGTTCGATACTCCGCTGCGTCTATTGTATTTGTTGACTTCAATGGCCGGTGAGGCTCATCTCTGCAGAAAGAACATCTCGCTCTTACCTTGCCCACTTTGTTTTCTTTATAAATTATCATGTCAGCGACTTGTTTTATTGTTCCTCTTTTTTTCCGGTGTATATTCTCATGCGCTGCGAGTTAGCTATTTGTTCTTGGGTTACTATAGGCCTATAGCTTTGCTTGACTTGCTACGTGAAGCCGGATTCACAGCTGCGACTTTCGTTGGCGCTATCAGCACAGAGCAAGTTCTACGAATTCGGTTACGAAGACGCGGCACGGCGTCAGTTTGCCCACAATTAAAACGGTCCGACAAAAGTTGAAAAGCTCAGCCGGCGCTGGAACGTTTGCCCTCTAGGCAAGTGATTGCCAGTGGTGAACTTTCTAGTATCTTTCCTAATTATGAGCCAGTATAAGTCAGCAAAAATTTATTTTTCAGCATTTTTAGAGTGATGTTTGCACACTTCGAGTTTTAGTCCCGGTCAAGACAAAGGTAATCGGGTTAGTTCTGTTGGCACTATGCGGATAACGCCGATGAAAGTCGCTAGTGTGAACTCTGCTTTAGTCAATCATTGTTGTGGCTTAGGAATTTTACCTTCTAATATGAGGAACGCTACTTAAAATGAGCCGAGCATCACCAACCAACGTCGTAGCTTTCCAGTATCTGCTTTTACTCGTCAGAGCGTGCTGCTTCTGTATATGTTTGTATTAGTTCCCTTTTTCCAATCTTTACATTTGGTGTGACATTTTCCTTATTTTATCCCAAGCAAAGACTTGGCTCCCTCAGGACTGGTGTCTCTGTTTTTATTTGAAGGTTCGCTTGTTTACGCGCTGTATTTGCCTGGCGCGTGATCTCATCATCTTGTCGGTAATTGATCTGCTTCCGGTGACTGTGTAAACCGATTAACTTGTCTCCGTGATCACCTTAGCAGCACTAGACGCCTAGCATCGCCCTCCGTTCCTCTGATTTTCCACCTTATTCCTATCTAGGAAAATTGCGCCCGGAGCTGGTGTGGAGCTCAGTGTCACAGGCAGTCGTGAATTGTGGGAGTTTAAGGTAAATTGTGTAACTCGTTTTTTTTTATCAGTTGTGGAACTGCCCAGAAAAGTTGCGACCTTACTGTATATTAACTTTGTAGCTGTCAAGACATGTTTTGTCAATCTCACTTATCTGTTATGTAACTGCCAGGGTAATTTGTGTTACTTATGTAAGTAATGAAGCTGGCAGGTTTCAGCCTCACTATGATGCAGTTGTGAATCTGTCACTGCCAGTCTGTAATACGTGGCGTTAGTTATGAAACTGCCTTTGTTCCTTTTCGTGATACGCTCCATATGCCACAGTTCCTTTTCTTGATCACACATAGTGCTTAGTTATGCATTTTTCTATTTTGCTAAATGTTTCACAATTACTTCGTACACTGAACGCTCTCTTTTAACTGTGACTCAACTTTGTTGGACACATCTTCGATTCAAAAATGCACTTCGTTCCTCGTCAGCTATCTTGAGTGTATCATGTTGGCGCATGGCATGTTACTTTGCCTCTAAAAGCTCATGTTCCATTGTGCAAGAGCTCTTCCCATCCACTTTTAAGTGGCGTCATGACTTCATGAAATGCACAAGTGTTAGTGCCGAAATTTGTAAAAGTGTTGTAGTGTTTTTCTCGGTTTTGTCTTCGTCAGTCGCTTAGATTTTTTTCATTTTCGAACAGTTCGCTGACTGCTCAATGCTGCAGGGTTGTGGATTGCAAGTAAAAAATCCCAGACCTCGCGCCCATCCCCTTGTAACAATAGATATTTATAAGTTTACTATAGAGTAACTCTTTAACTATGTCTGAGACCGTTATATTTCGAAGGGCTTCCTTCCGATAGTCTTACCAACACACGCTGGGTGTTGTATATCGGTTGCCATAGGCTCATTCAGGCAACTCGAGCGCTCGTTTGCCTCTTTCATTCTGAATTATAAGAAAAGTCCGTGTGGTATGAACGGGTGCCGCAACCTCAGATCTCGAATATACCTACTAAGCTTACGAACATACACGCTATGGGTCTCCAAACGACTGGAATGTAAAGGGGCGCCTGCCACCACATAACTGCATTTTATTAAGGTGAACGTTCGTGCCTCTTACCTTAGAGGACATGCGACATCTCTCTCAGTCTTGGTTAGCTTCCCGTTCTGTTTATCTTGTGTGACCACCGCCGGCCGGTTACATTCTCTTTCACAGCGAGCCATGGGAAAGCTACGACACGCGGTTGTCCTTTGCACTTCTTATCCATGGAATCGTGCTGCTAACAAGAGCTCCTCTGGGCAGCACATGTTACCTGCGGGGGTTGTGCTCGTACGGCTTACTGTTGGGTTGCGTTCACTTGCATATTCTGGGTAGTCGATTTTGAAGTTCCATTTGTTTTTGTCAATGCTTATTGCACGAATTGTATAGATACCTTATTTCGCTGCATGGCTGACTTACCTTACTATGTGCAGTTGATAATTTTCGTATCTTGCAACGTTTCAAAAGTAATGTATTAATCAGACATCGAATTAAGTGCCTCTGTAGTAAAGGCAGAACCGTTATAATACGTCATTGTTTATATGTAATATTTTTCTATTCACATGCCAGATAAATGTAACACGTTCTGACTAGGGATGCTGTTGAAACTGAATAATTTCGATTTAGAATTCAGAGATATTGTCTGAATGAAGGTTATTAGTGTCAGGTACGAGTGAAACTAGTAGTTGGTTAGTTCAAAAGTTCCATTTTGTTGCATTTTTTTAAACTGCGTAGCCTTGAGACGCAAAATGCTTTATTAGCATTCACAAATATCATTGAGCGAAAAGTAGTATATTTGTATTTTGAAAATTGCTGGATTATGCCCAAGATAGCATATGCAAGGAGATCGGTTTATATGTGCTTCAATTATAAATTAGATACCCCTCTAAATATAATACCAGATGCCTAAACAAAAGTAGCTACCAAGGGAATTGAAAGAACGTGTTATCCTGTGTGTGTGCTGCCGATAATTGAGCGCTATCGTACCATTTCTTAGAGCTTAATCGTTCCTATCAGCATCGTAGACTTCATTCCTCATAAAGAAATCTAGGGAGTTTTGCACCGCAGAAAGGTTTTCAAATTTCAAGATCTGGTGCAACCTTGAAAGATTTCGGTAAGCAGTGGCTGTAGTATCTTACGACCTCGAAAGGAAGCTTCAAAAACGTCTTCCTGCTTGGGAACACAACGTTAAGTAAGAAAAATAGGTGATGTTCATCGATAGAAACTCGAACCACGATCGTCCTTTAAAACGCCGTTATTAAAGAATACATCTGAACTCAAGATTGCAATTTGGAAAAAAAACATAACAAAGACTTTTTCATTGAGTCTTTCATTGTCAGATGAGAGAAAGTTAGTGATTTATTGTGATTATAATCAGAAACACATTAGAAGGCTAGATAGATAAAAATGCGTATAAAAAACCATCTCTATACTCTGACGCATTGTATTGAAAACATTATGATATGGAGTTGCTTTGCACTTCATTCCACAGGAACATTGGACACGATGGGAGGATCCATATAATATTGCTACGTATATAATAGATTTTAAAAGATAATATGCAAAAGTAAACTGAGAAGTGGGAGGTCGAAAGTGAATGATGCTCTTAGCAATAAAATTTTGCTAATCATTGCGCCTCGGCATGGTCCAAAGATAAAAATAGCAGTGTGTTAACATAGTCTAGCTAGCCACCAGGTTAAAAGTCAAGAAAATGTAGCCAGCTTAATATTAGGATCCGCACAAGACGATTGTATACACCTAGAAGATTATAACTGAAAAAAGGCCAAGTTGCCACTTCAGTTGTTAATATATCAAAAATTTACAAAGGAGTTTAAAAGCAGTAAAAGCAATCGAGGTGGAACAACTAAATGTTAAATGACTTCCAATTATCCTAAGATTTTTCCCTACTCATTTTTATTACTTTTTTTAATTGGTGAACAAATTTTGTGCGCTCGACAAATATTTTTTGTTGATCACTAATGAATATATTTTTTTGTATAGGTCTCATGATTATGTTGTCAAAAATACAATAAATAAAAGTTTTGTATATATTATCTACATACTTTTTCACCTCACAGCATATGTTTTTCTCAAGTTTAGTATTTTTACACGATGCTTTTTAATTTATTTGTGCAGGACAGAGCTATGCTTTTTTTTCAATTTTAGATTGTAGCATCTTCCGTGGGTTAAGCTCTGTTCAATGGATATAGGCATTTTGTACAAGGTTTCGCTGTAGCCATAACGCTTCCAATAAGCTGAATTGCCTGCTTAGGCATTAATGAAGTTGTGAGAGAAACTGGTGGCAGAGGAGCTTGAGCGCGCGGATGCTGCGATGACCGAGCAAGTTGCCGGGCAGAAGTGACGGGACGAGTGACTGCGAGGAAGACTGCGGGCGGCCTCGAGTCAAGTTTGCCGCCATGGATGGGGTCATCTTCTGTTGCGAAATACCCGTCCGTCGATGCTTTGAACGTGACCGGCCGTGTGTGTGTGGTGCGGGCTACTCTCTTCAGTTCTGATCCCTGCAGTTTTGAGTTTGAATGTCTCTTCCCCTGTGCCGCTTTTCGATGTAAGAACGACCGGTTCTAGTCTAGCTGGTGTCTTTTCGGTCAGTCTTTGTGTTACGCTGGTCCTCAGTTTTATATGGCGCATTCAGTTGCGAGTAATCAAAACTTGTTTCGCATACTATGCTATGGCCCTCGCATCTTGGAAGTTGTGCTTTTCACAAGCATGGTTTAGAGAGGACAGGACATTAACCCCAGATAAGGAAATTTGGGTCTCACAAACCCGATGGAGCAAAAACTAACTTATGTTTGTGGATATTTGATAATTGCACAATCGTCTTGGTCCTGTTAAATATCCAATGCTGAATATAAACAGAAAATTGATGTATTTTATACATTTCTGGCGAATTCTCAAAAAGAAAAAAAAATGTTGGCATGGACTCCATAAGAAAATGAAGAACACAATGATAGTTGTCCCGCTGCCAAAGCTAGCCGTATGAAGGATTTTCACGGTGTGGAGACGACTACGCAAATAGTGCCGCTTTTTATATAAACGAAGACAACGTACATAAGGAAAAATTCGTGTTACGAAATAGCTTACTTTTTACATAGCCACAACTCCACACCCAGTACACTGTGGGCTACAACCCGAATACGGTTTTAGTGCTTGATACCTTAAAAAGGTAGATTGGGAAAATTACACACTCATGCTTAAAACTAGCGTATAAAACCTAGGAACCTATTTATAATACGGAGTCCAGTACAGGGTTCAGCGAAGTGAAGTCTTTTCTGTACATCGTCACCAAAAATTAACGGTAGTTCTAAGCTTGGTCTGCTTGAAATGTGACTGAATTAAGTTGATTCAACAGATACCGTACATGCGTTGTGAAATTTGTCTAATTTATTTTCCGGTGGCGTGAAACGCGCAAATGATTCATTCAGAGTTGTTGCTGCGACACTGACGTTCAAATGAGTGATTATTGGACTGCTGAAAACGTCATTTCCAGTTGGGACGTTGGGTCTCTTAACGCACCGAACTTGTCTACGTGATGAATCTTCTTCTTGTCCTAGATAACGAAACCGCTCTGGCCCCTTCAGTTAGTGACTGCATGTAGAGAGCTCGTAGGCACCCACCCGCTCGAAACAGGTTTTCCATGATCGTAATGACAGCGCCGGTGTGACCCCGTCTCCGTACCCGCGCCGTCGCAGTGAGTGAAAGCATCATTTGCTTGGGGGTGTTCGGCCATGGGTGTCGAACGCACGCACGCCTTGAGCGACTTAACCTTTGGAAAGCATTCGCGTCGTGTCGCTGATGTTTGGCACCTTACGTTCTCTTCCTATGAAATTCTCTCGCTTTATTTAACCCTGGCTGTCTTGCATTGGCTTTGGTGCGCCTTCTCTCTTTTGGAGTGGACGTGTGAGTTTTTTCGTTTTGTTTCTTATATACGGAGCGTAGCTTGCGCTGGGCACTTCACTTTATTTACTATGCAGTTTTATTACTTATCTCCAGGTAAAGTTCTTTATACATGCGACAGTCGAATGCTGCGTTGTAGTTTCTCAAGTGTCACACGGCAGCTTACTGCTAAACTTCACCATCTCTTCCTCCTCGGTTCTGCGGATATATTTTATATTATTACTTTTTTACTCTCTTTTAGAGCCTGTGGATACACTTTATTATTTGTGTACATTTTCGAGGTTTCATGTTTTATTGCTTTTTTTTGCTGCTTATAAAATTACGACTTGAATCTAAGTGTACTTTGCACACTAGATTACGAGTACTTCACTCTGGTGTATTTGAATCAGACCCAATTGGAAAAGTTGAGGCAAAAAGCTGGTGTCTACAAGAGAGAGCATCTGATATTGTCGACTGTTGTTTATAATTTTTTTTTTTTGTTGCGGTGACACCAAGTACATACTAGAAACCTCATTTCTCTTTCTTACCCCTCATTGTCATAAGATGACAATATGGGCTCGTTCGATTGGGTCCTCAAAGTTGATCTAAGTCAAACCCACTCGACTTAACTTATCTGAAACTGCAGACAGGAGCTTTTGCTTCGTCACCCCGAATCATGTTTCAGGTACATGAAGTCACTCGATTATGTCGAACCGACTGAAATATCTATTTCTCGTAGTAAAACTGAGTTCTTGGGAGTCCCACTGTTAATCGCTAGACTTGTCTAAGCCTGGAGCTTCAACTGAAGCCAGCGCGCGTGTCTGAAGTCCCGGACAAGTCAAGCCTCGGAGGCTTAGTTTTGTTGCCAATCGAACGCGTCTTAGAAGCCAGTGAGGTAGATTCGCCCATTCTATGTTGTGGTTAACCCTTTGCTGTATACTATACTCGTATGCTGACAGTACATATAGTGTTATTCCTACGAAAAAGGGATGTTTTATCGAGGCACTGAAGGGTTAATTGCTCCTTCAAGGGACCGCATAGGTTTCTTTAGCCATAGCTGGTCCTCCGGGACTTTTTCCCTTCGTTCCCATTCTGTTTCCTTCATTTCAATATGCCCCGAGTGATCACTTTATTGACAGCATCTCTCACACGAGCGGTGAGAAATGGAGGTATAGACTATTCTATAACTTCTATTCTTCCTCTTTCTTCATTTCTCAGTCCCTGAGCGTTGATCTAGTGTGGGAACACCACCGTTCGTGGCTTCATCGACATACCTTGGTACTCTATGCGATCGCCATGTAGTCAAAATAGCGACCTTAAACCCTGCAGTATAATGATAGTATCTATATTTCTTAGTCCACTCTTGCCATTTTCCCATATATTAGATTTTATGGATACTTGGACTTGCGTGCTCAGCTCCGTTCTTGGGTAGACCATATAGTTAAAGAGAATGTCTTCCTTTCTTTGCACTAATTACTGGAACCTGTGTAGTTTCGCTGGCAGCTACAGCTTCCTCCGTGTGCATTCGCCATCTTTTAGCTTATTTATTTAGCCATGAAGTGTTCCGGTGGTGTTTGCGAATAGCATATGCGTTTACTTACAAGAAAATGGTTTGCAGTTGCACGGTAACACTTTGCTCGGTCTTATAGCTCTTTTAATGGTTTTGTAATGCCCACGAAACGGTGGGACGTGCGCTCATTTTTGCGCAGGGACGGCAGATGCACCTTAGGCTTGCCTGCTGGTCGGCTTTCCTTTGCATTTGGCAGGCATCATGATGGGGCTTTGGGAGTGCATTTTATCGCCCTCTTGAGGATGTTAAGATGTGTGTTTTACGATGCAGTCATGCCCTCCACCTCTTGCACTTGCAAAGACTTCGAATGTTTCTGCCGACACCGCCGCCGCTTACCACCGCCACCTCCTCTCTGTACTGCCATGTCTCCCTCTCATGTTAGCCGCCTTCTGATGGATGTTTACACGCTTTTATACACACCCTCTGAAGCGACGCCATCCTCGTTTTGCACACACAAGCTCTGGTAGCTTAGCCTTGCCATATTTACATGTGGGTCATGCTTATGGAGCCGCCATGACGCTCTCTTCACTCGCTGAATGGCCTCTCGCCGGGCATAGTAGCTGCCTGCGTTCTGCTAACTTCCTGCGCTCGAGTCCTCCCGAGTATCTGGACCCTTTCGAAAAGAAAGAACATTTTACTTTCTCAAGTGTTTGTGCTTTTTGTGTTCTGCGAGCGCAGTTAATGAAACTTCTATATTTCAAACCTACCTTTAGATACCATTGTCATATGAAAACACTACTTTTACCGGTATGTCATATTTACAGCTTTTGTGAATGAGAATAAAAAGGATTTTTTTTTTGTCTTTATAACATTTCACGAAAAAAGTGGCGCATACATTCTATGCTCTGATTTGCTTAACCGAAAATTTAATGCAGTTAAGCGTAGAAAGTCGAGAGATGCGCAGTGTACGTAACTGGAAAGTTTGTGTTGGTTCATCTTCCATTGCTCTTTGCATGCTAGAAATATCCCCGCTAGTGGCATAGCCTAGTCCTCAATGCAATGTTACATTCGCTTCTGTTCCATTATGGGGAGGTAGCTTTGTACTTTCGTGACCGTCGAGATATCTTTCTTTTCGTGTCCATTTTGCTTCCGGCCCCTTTCATACTCCTACTTACATTGGTTTCCATGCTCATTGATCCACCGTGGGAACACCCTCGTGCGTGGGTCTCACTCCTCTCTCACGGAACAGACTTTTATTTGTAATTTCTTTTTCCTCTTTTGGAAACCTCTTCTCAGTTGCTGTGGTGGTTTAAACAAACATACCTACCTATGTAATGAAAATGTCAGAATAATAGTAATAATTTTATTAATGCTGGAAATTATCCAGCCCCCAAAAGAATGCCAAACATTTGTTTTACATTGCTCAAATTGTATTCCAAGTATCCGTTAATTTTACCCTTTCACGCTTTCTTGTGTTGTGCCCTGAGTAGTCCGTATAGGTACGTACCTATTAAGTCACCAAGGTCAGTGCACTCAGAGGTGTACAACTTTCAATGTCCCCAAATGCTTCAGTTCATCCATCTGTTCAACTCTACCATGGCTATTTTTCAACGCTCAAGAGAAATATACTGTATATGAGACCTGGTATGCCGGTGATTGTATTAAATATGTTTTTCGGAAGGTGTATCCTTCGCATCCTTACGAGACTTTTGAAGATTGAGTAATTATATTATTCCTTTATTTTTTCAGGTATGGTCGCTGTTCCTCATGATGTCTTTGTGATGATGAGTGGTGGTGAGTAATCTTTTGTTTTTTTTTAATTCATATCCCTAGACCAGTATTGTTTGTAAATATGATTAGCGTCGTGCTTCATTCGAATAGACACTTCTTCACGGATGTACTACGGCATTCTTCACTGATCGGGCACGTGTCCAGACGTTTTATCTCGGCAGTTCCTTCGTAGCATTTGGATCTGACCTCTATATGGTGTCCTAATTGATGTTTGTTGCGTACCCGTAAGTGTGACATAGCAAGTATGTTTGTCCATGACGGTTAGGTTGATACCCTGGTACATAGTGATAGAAGAAATTGGTGACGGTTGTTACCTACCTAGTACAAATTTGATGATTATCACGAAGTCTGACTGTCCACCCAATAAGTGGTCGGAGTTGAGCAATATTCATATATATATATTTTTTGCAAGGAGTATGGTGGGCTGTTTTCAATGTGCCCTCGCAAAAAAAAGCTAGTATTAGCTGGCCATAAAAAATGACGGCGATGAACTTTGCTCTCCAGCCAAAAACAGGTAGAAGGATTTCAGCTATGTTCGTGATTTTTTGCAGGGAGTCTGGTGGGCTGTCCTCTATGTGCCCACGCACTTAAAAAACAAAAACTAGGATATTAGCCGGCCATCAAAAATGATGGCGATGAAATTTGCTCCCACCGCGGGTGATGGTCTTACGCCACAAGGCGTTCTAGTTTTTCACCTGGTTTTGGCTGCCGAATTTCCCAATTAGCTACGTAGCCAAATTAGTACAGACCAGATTCTACGAAATAAGTTAGGTTCGCGATACACCTTCACCCCTCAGGGGTCTGCAAGGCGAAAACTGTGGCGTGCAACCCTTTTTTTTTAATTTTTAAAAAGGCTCAGTAATACTGATTACTCGACTGCACATCAAAAACCGAAAATGGACCTTTCATCAACAAGGAGCTTTTTTGCGCCTGCACCTAAATCTGGTGCAGGACCAATTGGTCTTCCTGCATTGACAAAGAATTATGGCCCTAGTCACCTAAGTTTCCATACCAGATTCCTGGCGAAGTTGCCCGTTTACTCTTTGTTCCATTCCCATACTCCTACTAATATTACTTTTGGTATGCCATTCCTTTTCTTTCTGGTGAGCCCATGCGCTTAGATCCAGTGTGGGATTACCCTCGTACATGGATGTACGTTTTTGTAGATATACTGTATGTACCTTCATTTTCCTGCCTCGCAGCGGTGCGATTGCAGAGGGAGGCTTATCGCAACGCATGATCAAATTTTTCATTTCATGCTCGCTTGGCTTCTTCGTTTTTCATACACCTGAGTTTTTATTTACTACTTTTCCTTTTCTTCTTTCGTTTACTATTCTTTATGCGCATGTGCACAATGGGCCTCGTTGAATGGGGTTCCCTTTTTGTGCAGATCTGTGTGCTGCATCTTTCTTTGCCCTCTCACGGAACTTGGCTGCCTGCATTCTGTCAGTGCTTGACTGTCCACTCCCTTCCTTCTCACTGAACTTGACTGTTCAGTGTTACTAACTACCCTGCCGATACTTGATTGTCCGTTGTCCCTACTTGCCACAGAGCTTGGCTATTCTGTTTGTCTGCCTATACCCTGCCGATACTTGATTGTCCGTTGTCCCTACTTGCCACAGA
>LQNS02276622.1:11707620-11734910 GCA_001587735.2 Parhyale hawaiensis
AGTGAGGCGGGCTATTGTCTGGCCTGTAATGAGTGAGGCGGGCTATTGTTTGGCCTGTAATGACTGAGGCGGGCTACTGTCGGGCCTGTAATGACTGAGGCGGGCTATTGTTTGGCCTGTAATGACTGAGGCGGGCTATTATCGGGGCCTGTAATGACTGAGGCGAGCTACTGTCGGGCCTGTAATGAGTGAGGCGGGCTATTGTCTGGCCTGTAATGAGTGAGGCGGGCTATTGTTTGGCCAGTAATGACTGAGGCGGGCTACTGTCGGGCCTGTAATGACTGAGGCGGGCTACTGTCGGGCCTGGAGTGAGTGAGGCGGACTGTTGTCGAGCCTGTAGTGAGTGAATGGGCTCGTAATGTTGCGGGCAACATCTGCTGCATTAAGAAGGTGGGCAGAGGCCTGTGTGTGCAGAGGATGAGACTCACCGCTGGAGGCTTGCAAGGTCAAACTCACTGGTTGCCAGCGGCTGCCGCCTGCCTGCCTGCCTGCGCTTGGACTCTCGTACAGCCGTCACTGGCCACGCTGCGGTGGTGCCACAGTGGCAACAGCTCGTCACGGCGGTGCCACAATGGCTACAACCCTGCACTGATGGGTGTTCCGTGCGTGATTATGCCACGGTGATATGGGTGTCAACCTCAGACCATTGGTGTGCTTATATTCGCTTTGTGTACCAACATTTTCAGCTTGTGTCCTGTAGATGGTTAAAATTACTCAGGTGTGCAGCTTACAGCTCGCATTGGCATATGATTAGGACTAGCGGAGTCTAAGCACCAGCGATGTCACCTCGCGCCCCTCGATCAGGCTCTGAGATAAATAACATAATGCATATTAGTTATACAGCACCATTGTTTGGAGGGAGATTTTTATCTCTGTTCCCCAGTGTGCAGGCCTAAAACGCCATCTCCTACGAGAAAGAGCTGCCGTACACACGCAAACTTTCGGGTTATTCGAACCAAACAGAATCAAATGTGGCCAGTCGCGCTCCCGCCGTAAAACAAAGGCTTGAACCTCTCGACCGTATACGTGTTTCAAGTACGTTAGCCTATATGAATATTTGTTACAAGTCTAATACGAGTAACTCTTTCTATGGCTGCACCTTATACGAGGCTCACTTGTACAACATATCAACACGTTGAATTCAGAGCAGGGTTCCCGATTAATTTTTCGCAGTAAGAAATTGTACAGTATTACGTGTGGCTTTGCAGCGGTTTTACGCGGCGGTGGCGACGGCTGGACGCGGCGTTCGCAGCGGTTGGATGCGGCGCTCGCAGCGGTTGGATGCGGCGCTTTCAGCGGTTGGACGCGGCGCTTTCAGCGGTTGGACGCGGCGTTGGCAGCGGTTGGATGCGGCACTTTCAGCGGTTGGATGCGGCACTTTCAGCGGTTGGACGCGGCGTTGGCAGCGGTTGGACGCGGCGTTGGCAGCGGTTGGACGCTTCGTTGGCAGCGGTTGGACGCGGCGTTGGCAGCGGTTGGATGCGGCACTTTCAGCGGTTGGACGCGGCGTTGGCAGCGGTTGGACGCGGCGTTGGCAACGGTTGAACGCGGTAGTGGAAGCCACCCGCTGGCCGCAATATTGAGAGCCCCAACAGTCGCTGAGTAAACACCTCACCGCGAGCGTTTTCTTTTTATTGGCACAGCTCAGCCGACTGACCCGGACTGTCTGTCAATAGTGCCTTCGCTGCCGCCTATATTGGGGCCCCTCGCCCGCCCGAGCTCTTCACAAGAAATGGATACCAAAACATCAAAGAAATGACGCCAAAACATCAAAGAAATGGATGGAAAACAAAGCCCCGAGTGCCAAGCGTTAATGAATTGTGCGCCGAGTATCAAAGAATTGTGTGGGGGACTAAGTGCTGCGCACAAAAGACAAGTGAAGTCGATGCAGGTATGTCCAATAGTGGAAATAAACTAATATAAGAGCGAAGTATTCGTAAATGATTGGTTGCTGAGGAATGAAGAGCGTGAGAATGACGTGCCATTTGATATAAAAAATGGTATAGAAGCCGTCGTCGTGGAAGTAGTTATAGGCATAAATTGCATAATTGTGTTTGGATTGAGTGCCATTCGTACAATTTACTGCATAGTCATTGAATGAAATCTGTGAAATTTGAAGCTAACCAAGGAAACTCAGCGTGCTCTTTTGAACTGCTGAGCTTTACTCTCGTGGAAAAGTTAGTGAAGCCGAAGTTTTACGCTGCGATTCATCGATGAGCTGCACAGAATGAAATCTACAGTAGTAAATAATGTTCACTTCCTGTTTTACGCAATATCCGTGTGGAAGTTGTCTCTATCTCTCCTATTGAATGTCGGTGTGGAACTATGAATTTAGGGAACTATAGTGTCTTTTCACTCTTGTGAAAATTCGATTTCAAAGTTTCTATGATTTCGCAAAGTGCTAACATTCAGACTAAACGCTAAGTGGCTTGCCGGGATGCTTTGCGTGACAGTCTCAATGTTTGACCTTCTCAATCTTCGAAGTTCAGCTTTTATAACCTCTGTTGCATTGACGTTACGATGTTAACTGTTATAGGCTTCTTTTCCACGATCGTTTACGTTGCTTCGTCAATTTTGTTGGACATTTAACTAGCATTGCAATGCAAAAGATAAGATACTAAAGGCTTCTTGGAGAATGTATCGTCCAGCTTTGCAGGAACGGGCCTCCAAGATTCCAGGAGATTTTTGCAGAAGCGAGCCCCCAAGGTTCAAGGAGTTTCTTACAGAAACTAGGCTCCAAGATACCAGAGAATCCTTACAGCAACGAACCACCAAAATTCTAAGAGTTTCTTGTAGAAATGAGCCACCAGGATTCCATAGGCTTCTTGCAGAAACGAACCGTCATGAGTCCAAAGGTTTCTTGTCGAAACGAATCTCCGTCAGATCCGTGAGTTTTCACCTCTTCACACGCGAAAAGCAGGGATTTCTTATCCTAACAATTCACCAGAATATTAGTAGAGCCGGAAGCCAAAATATTCCAGGTTTCGTGCCAAAATAAAGTGTCGGATTACCAGGGAATTCATGTCAAAATTTCATTCACCACAATGCTAGAATTTTCTCGCTAAAATAACTTGTTAGAATACCAGCGGTATTTAGCCATTACAAATCACCAGAATATTAGAACTTTCTTACCAAAGTGTCATAACCCTAATAAAAATATCGTAAGCTCTCAAACTTCCATTATTGCAAAATAAAAGACGTTTTAAGTAAATTCCTAAAATGAGCAAGTCTGTCAAGCTATTATATTTTGGAGGAAAACTCGAGTCCCTGAAATTTACGCTAAATGCACAATTTGTCTAAAATATTGTAGCTCTAAGGAAATTCTGCGCCTTCGTAATACAAACCAGAGGATTGAGCATACCGGTCTCCACGGTGCAGTCCGCGGGTCTCACCTCTCCCCCTGTCGACCACCCCACCTCTCGAACTGTGTTCAGTACGTGTTACGTACCGAGACGCTTATTAAGAATGATGCCTATGCTTACCAGAATTATAATTTTTAAGCAAAGTAGCTGACGTTTAGAATACAAATCATGTAAGATGGTGACATGTGTTCACAGTTGTAAGAAGCGAGCTATTCAAAATGTTTGCTGGATATTGATAAGGCTCGTAAATACATTGGTCTTTGTGCATTACTGCCGTGCTGAGCTGAGGAAAAAGGCTGGCGAGCAGTTAAGCAGCGGCCTCTTTGGTGTTGACAGTGGAGAAGGCGGCGGCCGTGTTTTGGTCGCCTGGCCACAGTCTGTGCCCGGAATTAAATTTTGTATCAAGTCCCATCGTTGTGCTGTTGCTCTGAAATAAAATTATAGACAAGGAAAACGGTGTTTACTTGGAAATCCTGCAAGAAACATACATAACTACTGACCCTTAATTAGGAGGTCACGAGCCCCCCTGAAATAAGATAAGCTCGTGACAAAAGCGAGTCCTTCGAGTAAGGATTTCCTGCAGAACAATACGACAGACGACCAGGGGCTATACTTGCAAAACAAGGTTGCGTGAATACAAGGGGTTTCTTGCCAAAACAAAGTCACCAGAATAATACTAGGGGAGTTTTGCTAAAATAAAGTATCACAATACTAGGTGTTTCATTCCAAAACAGGTCACTAAAATGCTATGGGATTTTTGTTAAAATCATCATAATGCTAGGTGTTTCCTGCCGAAACAAGTACCAGAATACCAGGCGTTTCTTGCTGAAGCAAGTCACCAAAATATCACTGGTTTCTTGCAAGTCGATACTTTTTCCCATATGCATCGATCATGGCTCCGTGGGGATGCCAGGCTCTATCTCCTATCATTGCGTATTGTCGCTTCACAAATTGTCTTCATGTAAATTCTCAGTTTTGACTGATTCCGCAAATGGGATTCCGATATTGGAAAATTCTGGGCATTCAGGAGACCGTCGAGTCGTGGTTGGTGCTTTTGATGTTGCGTTCTGCGGTTCTCCATATGAGCTGCCGCTTCGCATCTATACCTCAATCGTCATTGATCTCGCAGGATTATCTGCCACTGTGCGCTATCTTTGAGGATCAGTTCCGATTTGCATCATTTTCTGCGCCACTTGTCCCCGCTGAGTGGTGCTGCGGGAAATGATCAACTTTCATGTGTCTCTTGGAAAGTGCTGCGACAATGATGAGAGTCCGACTCTCATTTCGGCGTTTTTGCGGTGGTTGAAGCGAACTGTTGATCCTAGCATTGTACCGATACAATTTTTGCTGCCGATACCAATACTACTCAGCAATTAGCCGGTACCGATACCTAAAAGTCACCGATACATATACTTTGTTGAAAAATGAGCCACGTCAGATCCAATTCTTACAAACAAATGAATGTTATTATTTTGTGGAAAATGCATATATATTATCAAAAAAAGTTGCATAATGCTACAAGAATTTGTTGAGAGTACATATGGTAATGCTAGTTACTATAGTAACTCAAGGCGTCGTAGATCCACTGTGGAATTTCGAGATAACTCTTAAGTGTTGAATCTCGAATCCTGATGTTTGAATTCGCCGCTTCTGATTAGGTTTCAGGCAAAATAGTAAACCAATTATGCGTAAGACGACTGAAAATTTAACCCTATATGTAAAATTCAATCACAGCAGGTCAGCTATTCAGGTGTCCTTGATTGGCGCAATGAGGCCGAGAGGAGCTATTTTTATGAGGTTTTTCCGAATTCAGACTGCATCTATAGCGGTTGTTACTTCTCTTAGGTTGAATATCAGACGTTTTTCTCAAATCCGTTCCCTTGAGCTTGCCGAAAAGTTGAATTTGCTTTTAAAGGTTAGGTATTCGCTATCTTAAACGTAATCGGTTTGCTACTAACATCTTCTTAGAGGTAAAGAATGACGACGATTCATTTCAACGGTAAAGAATTGGAATGGGTGTCGCACTTTCGATATCATGGTTTGATTCTTGATGATAAACTTAGTTTCAAAGCTCACATTGAAGAGTTAGGCCGAAAGCTCAGTAGAGTTCATGGTATAATATATGCTGTGTCTAATTATGTCAATCGTGATTCGTTTAAACAAATTTATTATTCATTAGCGTATTCCTTGTTAATTCAAAATATTATCATCCGGGGTGCAGCCCCTCATTGTTACATTGGTAAACTAGAAGTTGTGCAAAATAATATATTACGGCGAATACTTTGCGTTAAACGAGATCGAAATAATATACCGTTGATGAATCGTAGTGATATGTACCGCGATTTACTAATTTTGCAATTTCAAGATGTGTATAACTATTCGCTCTTACGTTTTTCCGTTCACTCATACGTAACTATCCTCTTGTCTTTCAACAATATTACGCATCACTCATACTCCATGCACATCAAAACTACGAGATGAGACGCTCCATTCTTAATCTTCCAAATGTGCATGTTAATGTAGAGAAACGTTGAACTATTTTCCAAACAGTATCACTTGTTAATTGAATTCCAACACACCTATTAGATCCTATAGCTAGTAAACCTATCAATCCTAACAATTAGATTTGCCTATCTTATGTTACTGGCAAGCGCATGTGCAGGTGGAACACATAGATTAATTCAGCTTCAGTTAGGACTTTGGGATGCTATTTTCTCCTCTTTGTACTATTTTCCCCTTCCAACTGATGATGTTTCGTTGCTGCTTTCTCTACTTGTTGTTTTCTTGCACGCTAATTTTATCTGTGTGCGCTCACATGCATGTGTTCCTTCCAAGCTTCGTTAGTGTGCGCACACTACCTGTCCCCTCCTCTTCGCGAGGCAACATCATCCTGCTCAAGTTATTACTCAAAATAATACTGCTAAGCTAACAACGCAATCTAAGCGATTAATCCAAAGCCTTCCATTGAAACGCCAGAAATATCAAGCTAGTCAGATTAACTTATCTTTATCTGGACGTAGCATTCAATAACTCTTGTATACCTGAACATCGATCGAATGTGATAAATAATGTTACTTCTATGAACCAAACTTGTCGAGTCCAGACTAGCTAATTCGAATACATGTCACTGAAAGTACGCCTTTTACACACGCCTGACAGATTTCAAGAAACCGCGAAACCTAAGTACTAAAGAACACACAGAGACACAGCGAGTCGGAAAATTGTAACAGCAGCCCAAAAATCATCATTTGATGTAAATAAACGCCAGGTTCACACGACAGTCAAATGAATAAGGACGAGTTTTGGTAAGCGAAGAGACGTTAGCAAACCTGAAAACGCACGCATTTGGGCAGACTTCGATGGAGCTTGCAGTTTTTTTTTATGAAAATTCACTGGTCAGCTGCGCGATCATTGACTCGTAAGTTCCCGGTTATTCGACCGTCAGACCCGTCCTTCCAGAAACTAGGGCGGCAATATTCTGAACAAAAGATTACGCGAGTGGACACGAGTTCCTAAGCTTAAATGTCGTGAGAACTCAACCATTTCCTGCTCGCATTTAGTGCCGTGAATGAAAAAAAAATTAATTTGCTTGTTGATCGTCCCGCATGCACTGCCTTCAATTACAAATGAATGTGGGCTGTAATACAGCGGAACTAAAGCCGCAGTTACAATATCTTCATTTTGGAGGGGAGCATGTAGCCGTTATGTTCGCATGGTTATATTGCACATTCTCTTCAGTGAGAACTTGCGTGACGGTAACGACAAAAATGGTGGTTCTTCAGGGTTTCAGCGACAGGTGAGGTAGGTGAGTATAGTGTTGTTGCTTTTATTGGCAGCACCGACATCAAATCTTAATAATTATTGAGTTCTTTACCATTTCTGAACTTGCTACTACTATATCTTTATTTTCTATATAATTTCTACATCTGCGCTACTGTAAAAAGATACATTAGGGATTGTGTGAAGCCTGGACTGTACCGTCCTATGATAAATCTTTCATTCAGTTGTATTTTGCTGGCAAAGGCCTGCTGTTTTGCTCCTAGCCTTTCTCAATTTAAATAAGCGGATAGGGAACACTGTACTGATATCTGAAAAGTCCGATTTAGGTTTAACCGGATTGGGCTGTGCATAGAACGCAGGGGTGTGGTTGGATCCTCTCTGAGCACGAGAGGAATCTGTGCCATAACGCTTCTCAGATAATCCGCTTTTGCCATATCTCGTATGCTTCTGGCGTGCACTCTCTGTGTGTTGCCTGTAGCTTGGGCTGCTGGCGCCTCTATTGCTCTTGTTAGGTGTGTTTGCCCCTATTTGTGTGTGTACTGTTTGCATGTTGCATAATTGTGTCTCTTACCATGTGTGGCGGTGTGGACTGCCTGCACGCTGTCTCGTTATGTCTCTTGTCATATGTTGCAGTGTGGACTGCCTGCCCACGATATACGTATTTGTGTCTCATACCTTGTGTGCTCCTTTATATGCGGCAGTGTGGACTGCTACCGTGCTGCATATTTGTGTCTCTTGTCGTGTGTTCTCGCCTATATGTGGCAGTGCGCCCTGTCCCTTGCACGCTACATCTTTGTGTTTACCCCTGTGTGGCAGTGTGCTAAGTCACTTCAGTGTTGCACAAAAGTTCGCGTTGTCTCATCCGCTGGGCTGCTGCCGTCTCGCATCAACTAAAAGGTTACCAATTGAAGCGCATGTGCTATTTTCTCTCGTGCTTATTTGTTTAAAGTTACGTAATTTGGCCACCGTTACCAATTTCACTGTTCATAATATCATTATTAAATATTTCATAGATAGAACAATTTACCCCTAAACTCTTATGAACAGAAGTTTGTCTCTTTCAGTGAAGCGCTTTTGGTGACCCATTCGTCACCTTAGCCGTTTGAGAATCCTTCATTCTTACCCAGTTTAATTGCTGCTGTTCCTAGCTGTACTTCTCATGAGGTTTTCTTATGCTCATCCTCGTGTTGCTATGCCCTGCTGTAGTAAGCTTTGCGTCGATTCCGTGTGGGAACGCATCACATCATGGGTTCCCACTTCGCTCGACATAGGTACTGCAACCTTCTCTTTGTCCCTCTCTTTGGGCCACAGGTATTGCTGAGGTAATGAGAGACTTTCATTAGGACTTTGAGGAGTGTAACGTTTTAGTGAATTAAATAGTTTTCCTGGCTTCTTTTTCATTTGGATCCTGATTTGGGTGTTCGCCGAAGAATGGGTGGGTTATTTCCCGATGTTTACTTATCTCTGTCGTTGCTTACGACGCAAGTTCTTAGTAAGTTCCCCATTTATAAATGCAATGAATAACGGTTAGTTTAGGAGTAATCTACATATTATGACAATTGTTTTTCATTTTATCACTTATGATCTATTTCTCTTCACGTTGTATTCATTGAATCTCGCATTGTTATTGCTGCCTTGCCAAATAAGATCTTTCTGTGAAATAATTACAATGTGTTTATCTCCGTACTGCCGCACTATTAGCCTTTTAATTTATTCAAAGGAGCTTTGTTCTTCAGTTTCATTGCATTAAAACTTTACCGCAATGTTGAAAATTCTACTTTGCGCTGTAATTAATGCCAACTGATACGCGCAAATCCTCGGCCCTTTGTTACAGTGATTTTTTGTTGCGCTCATTCTGAGATTTGTTCGTCAGATCGTCAATTTTTAAGCTTTTGTTTCTTCGCAAGAATGTTTTTTTTTTTTCAAGCTGTGGAGGAGAGAGTGCATAGAAGCTGCAACTTAGGGGAATAATTACTGGATGGAATATTGCAACTACTGCAGAGACATTCGGAGGTGCTACGAGAATACACAAACCTCGCACATGACTTGTAGCGCTCTGCTTCACTTATGTAGTCACTGCCATATCTAGACATTAAAATAAAAATATAGAAAATGTCTGTAATGACGCATTGGTAGATTAATACAATAACTATTTGTCTTGTTCTGTAACTGTTGTATCACTCTTGTATGCTACTTTATTTGTTTACAATCTTACAGGCAGTCTTATTTATGTTCATTTTATAAAGTTTCATTTCTTTTGTTCCCACGGAACGGGACGGCTGAGTACACCCCTTTTGGCCTTGTCGTTTGGGCGCCATAGGACTGTTGGGCGCAACTCTTTTTGGCGCACTTGTTTGGGAGCCTGGAAACAGGAAAAATTGTTGCGCAGTAGGGATTGTTGGTCGTAACCACGCGAGAGAAGCTGAAACTGCAACGGTACTTAACAAGCAAAATAATCTCCAGTAGAAAATTACCGAGCTTGGAACCTGCTTCAGTTGAAGATAAAATAGTTTAACCTAAGTGGGAAATCCACATGCAGTGGTTCGTGCTACGCGCCTATTGATACCCATTGCCCCTGGGCTGGGGAGCGAACGGCCACAGCCGACTCAGACTACAACTGCGACTAACACCCCCTCCCCATCTTCCTCATTTCTGGTTAAGGCCACTATCTTCACACTAGCGTCTGAATGCCGAAAATACTGACGCAGCCAACCGAGCGTCGCAAGAATTCACTTGTCTGGCAGAGAGGCTTGCTTCTCCGTAGTCCGTACTAGCATGGAATGCGAATGCGGCGGACACTCAAGACGTAGCTACTGCCACTCGGGTATGGGTTACGTAGGGTTACGGAAAGCAACGTTATGTTACCTTGTTAGGCTGGATATGTCATGAAGATATTGTACTTTTTTAGTCGTTTCTTCTTTTGTAAAAATGAGCGACTTTTGTTCCAAAATAGCGCTTCATAGACTATAAATATTGATGGGATTAATAGAGGGCTCGAAGGATCATCGTGCTGAACATACAGTGGCGCATATGTATCAGTTCAGACTCTAAGAAATAATTCACGCTTAGGTTAGCTGTGTACCGCTGTTGAGTTTAAATTCGAGAGGAGCGGACCACATGGGGAAGACTATCGCGCCGATCCCAGGCCGAGACTATCGAAACTCAGACTGGACTGAGCCCTCGACAGATCGGGTTAAACCCCCGCAACATATCGTTCAATACTAATTCTCCATCTAAAAACGTGCTCCTCTTTCTTACACTTATCCGCCACTGTGAGCTTCCTATCGAGCATTCCCTTATAACATACTTCCCACTGAGCTCTTAACCCTGTCTCACACCAATGTACAGCCCAGTTGTACTATATTGAAACGTCTTGTATTTTCAAGACTTATTTAAAGCAGCTTTCTCTATAGGCTCTCGACACTTTGGGCTCATTTATGCTCAAAGAAAATAGAAATCTGCTCTTGCCAACTCTTTGGAAAAAAATTATTTGATTTCTTGATTGGCATCACTACAGATAAAGTCATCATTAGTTAGGTTATGGTTTTGTTGATTAGGTTATTGTTGGTCAAGTTAGGTTGTTGTTGGTTAAATTAAGTTGTTATTATTAGTGAAGTTAGGTTATTGTTGGTCAAGTTTGGGTATTGTTGGTTAGGTTGTATTATTGTTGGTTATGTTAGTGTTTAGATTAGGTTGAGTTATTCTTAGTGACATAAAAATAAATATATGAATAGATTGTTTGAGCGAAACGCTAGTGATGTGGATCCGTCATCAACTATTCCGCCCAATCATCCGGTGCCCAATAGGCCCACAGCCTTGTTCCTATATACAGTATATGCAGTTGCCCTCTGCGCAAAGAAAGGTTCCCCGATTTCTTAACATGTATATCACTTTCCTCGTCTCTAACACTGGCGACACTTGCATTAGCTTGTTATCTCGTGCCATCTGTAGCAGAATGAAGTTGTAAACGAGAAATTACAGTTTCTCAACTATTCTACATGCGTCCATCGTCTGTGTAATTTTATCGTCAGTGGTTACTGGTTAGGTTGTATGAATTTTGTCTCGTGCTGTTGCCCATGCAGAAGGAACGTTAAATTATGCGCTCTTGCTTATGCAATTGGAACTTTTGTAAATATTTACGAGGATTATGCTAGTGCAGTTCTAAGTCTGTATAAGTTTCTGTTGTCCGTGAGGACGTATAGAAGTGTATGCCGATCCTGCTGTTCGCTTGTGTAGTTGTGCACTGGACGCGAGGCACCGCTCATATTTTCCTGACAATCCTGTAAAAGCTTTTAGATTTAACAGGTTTTAGAACGGTATTACGTAAATTCTGCTACTGGATAGAGCGCTTGTCCCAGAACATGATCCCTACATGGGAAACTCTCAAATGAAGAATAAATAACAAAAATAATGCATCAGAGTGCGTTGGGACAATGTCGCGTACATTGTATCGTACTCTTGCAAGCTGGTGACAGCTGGCTTCGATTGGTCATTTGCATTAAGTTTGTGTTAGAGTTCCACTAAAATGAAGAGTAGGTACTGAGATTCAGTGAGCCAGTGAACGTGTAACTCACTCTCGAGACGGTGGGGAAACATTGATGCAGCCCTGACTGTGCGAGTGTGCCTATGGTGCTGCAGTGTGTGACAGTTTCTAGTGTTTCAGAAAAATAAACTAGCAGCGGCTACCGAACAACAAGCTAGTCTAAAACACTACTCTTATTTTGCTCGCATCGAAGTGCAAGTTAGCTGATGTGACCCTAGTGCGTTATTTGACCTGAGTTGCATGAATGGTGTGATTGTGGTACAAGTTAGCTAATGAGACAACCGTGCATAAATGTGATCTTCTCTTGTATGTATCACTGTGCCAGCAGCTCAGGCAGACTTCTATGACTGTACACAGAACTGTCGAGTAAATGCACAACTATAGATTCATGCCTCCCGTAACAGAAGATTCCCTTATCAAAGCACTACTCCATCAGTCTGCTACACCTCTGTCACTCCCTCGGTGCCTGTTGATTCTGCGTCCTCCAAAGGATGGCTTTCCAGATCTTATGCATTCTGCAGCCTGGACCAACGGGGGAAATGAACTATTTTCTGTAGCTGTCGTTTTCAGTCGTTCTAGAGGGCATCCTATAGGTAGCTGTGTTTTTCCTCTCCCGCTTTCGTCGTATGCTCTAATGGAGCTGTTCTTGGTTGTGTTTTGGAGCCAACTTGGCTTCTTCTCTCCGCCTTTCCAGTGCTCTGTTTTGTGTAGCTGTTTGACGTCGCCACATGAATGGCTTTATCGTCTCTTTGTGTTGTAGAAAAAACACGTACTGTTGACGCAGTTTTTAGATCGTGCTATCATTTTGATCTGAAAATCTGCATCTGTGGTGCATCGACGAGCAATTATGTATTCAGTTATGCATGGGAGTCATCACACGATTGTGAGTCATTTTTAATGATTCTTTGTATACATGTCATTACTTACCCGATGGTTTAGGACTACAAGTCTTGGCTACGCTTTCCTCGTCAAGTTTAGATTCCCGTGATAGTATCGCAAAGCTCGGAGTCACCCTATGAACCGTATGGTTGGAAATTGAGTCCTATGCTTCTGCCATCAATGCCACTTTCGTTTAACCCTGTCGTACTCAAGCTCTGTTGTTTCGCTACAAGTCTTCTTCCTCCGATTGTATTCCTGTAGGATTTGTAACGTGGTAGTTCCGCCTGACAGAGATGCTAGTAAATCGTCACAGCGGTAAGTGACGATTCTGTTACTGATAGATTCAGTTTCATAAGCCGCTTCAGAAACGCATCGCAGAAAATCCATACAACTCACGTGCGTGTGTCATCGATGAGTGATCCCGCAGTGCAGATGTTCTATTCGGGGCAGGGTTGGTGCCACTGCAACAATAATGAAGGCATTCTCAAGTGTTGCCAACTTTCAGTGACTTATGAGGCTTCCTTAATGATGCCAGCTCTCTTTGGTTGGTTATTGCTTCGCACGCTCATCTGCCACACAGAAAAGCCGAGCCCAGCTAAGCTCGCGCGCTAGCTCAATGCGCTGTAATGATCCGTTGCTGCGCATGTGTGCATAGCGCTGCCTTAGGAAATGTAGTAATGCTCTGTTGTTGAGCTTACCATCAGAGAAATTTATTAAGTCGCCGCTCTGTGGTGTATCTGTCCCAGACATAATGTCTTCTAAGCCGGGTTTATACTGCCCCTGGTTTCTATAGCATAATATGACAACCTCATGCTCGGATAGAATACCAATACCTGAAGTAAAAAGTTGCAAATTCTCCCTAGAGTTCGGTTAGTCAATTGTTCTTGGATATTTGGCGCGAACTTATCGCAGCTGTTTTTTTTTTCGTTTGGTTTAGGGCAGTCCTAGAAGCGAAAACAATAAATCAGATCTGGGGTGGCCAGAAATTCAATTACGGTACGAGATTCTTCTTTTAATGTAGGTACCAGCTAAACGAGCAAGTGGTGCAAAGAATCGATCGGAAGGATTTGTTTTCAGTACTTACGAGGGAGAGATTGTTTCTCTTTACTCGGTATAGTGACTTGAACAGAGAACAACAGTGATGGTGCCACAGCGTCTTTTCTTTCATAATCTCGCTCCTCATTTGAATAGAGGAACCGTAATGACTGGGCAGCATACTAACGATATTAGCGGCGTCGGACCGCCGTCTACTGTAAATACTAAACATGGCGTCTGCCTGCTCCGCCTGTGAGCTGGTCACAACCGTTGCCCTATACACACGATGCGCCACAAAGCAGGCCAGTGCCAGAGCCCTGCGTATTGTAATGTAGGAACAGAGGGCGTACCAGAGACAGTAAATTGCCCTTAAGACTGTTTATCCTTGTAATTGTGTAGCTCTCCTTTTGTTTGCTGGTGCATTAGGTTGTGTCCCGGCACTTGCTGAAGATCAATAGGGAGTCTTAAGCTCTCCCGTGGGACACGTCTCTCCTCATCTTCATTTCGCCTCTTTATTTGAGTTTCCATTTTTACCGCTTCGTGACTGTTATTGCGTCTGATGCGATCTTGCCGAGCTGCTTCCTTGCAGATTTCTCGCTTCCAGTTTGTTGCTGTTCTTTATTGTTGATGCGACTGGAGTGTTCTTCCATATTTTTATTGTAGGCGGTAACTTTCTTTGGTGATAGATGTATGTTGTTTCCTCTTTTCAGATGTATTTTTCGTTGCCTGCATTGCATCTTGCGAACGCACACGTTTCTCTTTCTCTCGTATGCAAAGTTATGCTGGCATGCGCGTGTCTCTGTTCCAGCGCGACTTTACCGACCATCCAACGAATGCAATAAACTACCGTTCTAAGTTTTGATTTCTCTGAAGTCTGACGTTTTGTGATTTCAAAATCGCGAGTATTGCAGTTCTGAACTAAATATATTCTGTTCAATACAGTCATTTTTGTACTTGCCAGTTAGATGTCAGTGCCGGATATATACTTGCCAGCATCTATGTCTTCTCGTGACACCATCTATTCTTTGCCTTTGCATTTTTTGTAAATTGACGAAAACATGCTGCATTATCAGCCAGGTCTCATTATTTCCAGGAGGCGCATTTGTTTCGAACCGCTCCATTTGCGTGAAATTTTATGCGATACTTGCGTTGCGTTTTGGCTCAGGCTCGCCGAAATTATTTTGCGAGCGTCTCCGCCTAATTTGCATACAATTTCGTATGCGTTTGACTTCAGATGCGCTCTCGCTTCAGCAGGTCGGCCCCGTCATTCTTCGTCAAAACAGCGATTTATGCTGGAAACTTGGCTGTGCAGGACGGGGAGTGCAGGGGTGGACTATGTTGAGCTCAAATTTGTAGTTTGTTGAGCTCAAATGTGTAGCATGTTGAGCTCAATGTGTAGCATGTTGAGCTCAAATGTGTAGTTTATTGAGCTCAAATGTGTAGTATATTGAGCTCAAATGTGTAGTTTATTGAGCTCAAATGTGTAGTATATTGAGCTCAAATGTGTAGTATATTGAGCTCAAATGTGTAGTTTATTGAGCTCAAATGTGTAGTTTATTGAGCTCAAATGTGTAGTAGGTTGCGCTCAAATGTGGAGCATGTTGAGCTCAAATGTGTAATATGTAGACGTAAATTATCCTAATATGTTGTACTGTTCGCTGGACAAGACATGGTGCGAAAGGTCGAACTATGTTGGTGCATGGTGAAATAAAGTGTGAGGTGTACTGTATAACCAATACTTGGTCGCTTAATTTTCAGAAGTAGCATTTCTTGCTCAAATTTCACATGCTCATCCGACTGCAATTGACTGCAGAGAAGCTGCAAAACGTTCGCGCTATCCGTGATTAGGCCTATAGAGGTAATTTTGCTGTGCAACTAACAAGCATCGTTTGAATCCCCAAATATAGCGCTTGAACAGTAGGCGACTGCATTGCTATGTTTGAATTAATTGTTCATTGACCAAGGTCCTCCGTTACAGTCAGCAGACTTACACGGACGAGAACCGCCGGGTGTGTAAACCGTAATAATGTTTATAAGACATTAAATCAGCTGAACCGCACTTTTTACATGCGTAGTGACTCATTTGATGATCAAACTACCTATAACATGCACTACTCAGCCAACAAGCCATTGCTTGTTGTAGTTTTTGTACTAGTATAGCACGTGCCGTACCCAAAATGCAGGTAAAATACGTGTACCTGTAAGCTGGGCATGTTCTATTGGGCGCCAAAATGAAGCTTGTCTTACTCGAAACTTGATGCAGCTGCGTTGGCTTTAACCTGCTGAATTGAGTTTAAGGCAGTGACCCTAAATAGGCCACCCTTGAGATTTCCAGAAACTCAATGTTGCTGCGTAAAATGGAGTTTCCAGCGGCTCAACGTAATCTAGTTGCTTGTACCACTTGCAACACCATTCCCAGTTGACGAAGCTAAACGTCAGTCTGAAGTTTAGGATAATTCAAGCCTCAAAGGCTTAATTTCGGAGCCCAGTCGAACGCGCCCTAACCTATTCCAGCATTTAACCGATGATTTCAAATGAGCCCAATACCATGCCGGGACCTTTTTCTTATTTTCTCGGCTTAGTTGGTGCCATATGTGGCGACAGTCGAGCTGGCAGAAATAATTGCAGAACTGTTTCCGTCATGTAGCGTACGGATTCTGCAGTACTGTAGTTGATTTTCCCAATGCCGTCTGCGAGCCTGCCTTGTAACTGACGTTCGGACCATCCTTAACTTCATCCCACCGTACATAGGTACCTACCTGGTTTACTGAAGCGGTCCCCAGTCCGGCCCAACTGTGTCTCTTCGATATACTGAGGCGTGCCCAATATTTTCCGGTGCTTTGCCTGTTAGGATATCCTCTTTAAAACTTCGTCGTTGTGATTTACTTTGTTTGGTCCGCCAATTGTTGCGAGGATTGGACTGTGCCGGCGAGATAACGTTGCCTCCCTTAGTCCCAGCGTACAGGTGGAGGCTCTCTTGCTTTCATAACAGAGAGAGCGTGTCAAGTTATGAAATTGGTGCTCTTTTGCGGCTCTTGGCTCCAGCGTACGTACAGTGCAGGTGAAGGCTCTCTTCTCTAGCTTTCGTAATTGGGAGAGCGTGTTACCGTGTGATATTCCATGGTGCTCTTTGACACTTTTGACCCCCTGTGTACTGTGCAGGTAGAAGATCTCCTCTTTTTTATACTCTATAATATACCAAGGAAGCGTATCAGTTTATAAAACAAGTGCAATACGATTGATAAGCAGGCCCGGATGTACAGGCTTTCTTGGGCCGTCTGTCTGCGGCTCATCGAATTGTTCATTTAATTTTTCCTCTCTATCCACGTGAATGGCTTGCATTTATCTGTCCGAGTTTTGACAAGTTAGTGGATTGCCTCCGACTCCTAACTTCGCTTGCTTCCGACTCCTAACTTCGCTTGCTTCCGACTCCTAACTTCGCTTGCTTCAGCGCTGTGTGTTCTTTCTTGGCTCTTTCGACCATGGTTCAGCTCATCATATTTAAGCCACGTATGAAAGTGAAGTGTGTGGGATAGAATTCCTGTCTTAGACTGCGGAATTCGTTCTGGTTCACTCGTTATATTTACTCGTTAGAGCGTTGCCCTAGTGTTGCATGAGAAAAACAAATTTACAGATAGCTGAGCTTTGTGTTTGCTGTACATTTGAGCACTAGCAACGGTTCTTTCGGAATGCAACAACGTTCTTCGATTTAAGAATTTATTCAATAATAGATAGGAGTTTTACGCATCATCTGTATGAAATGGACTTCACAGTGCTCATTTGTGCAGTTAAATTCCATGCAAATGAGTAAAGCAAGACAAATATTTTCCGCCATCGAGGGAGATGTGCAGAATATCTTACCGGAAGGAAGATATCTTTGTTTACCAAAGACGACCCCACAGGAGGCGTAGGATAGGTCATAGGCTTAATGTTGGGTTAGTTCAGTTTCGCCCATCCTCTGTTAGTGTCCCCAGGGGTTTTGTCTACGTAACTTTTAGCAGTTTCCTAGGCTTTCGGGACGTCTTTCTTTCATAGTCCCGCTGACGTTACTTGCCTCAGTCCTTCCTTTCGTTTCCCGACTTGCTATTCCCCTGCGCGTTGATCCTGTGTGAGTACACCCACCACCTGATGCATGGTTACCACGTTTCTATCGATATACGGTAGGTATGTATGTAGTTTCTTTCTTCTTCTGTGAGATCGCTCCTGTTGTAGAAACTGATTGTAAACCTGTTGAATATGACAACTACGTTGTATCTATATCTTCTTCTCAAGCCGCGGTGTAATCATGCATGTATCCGCGGTACCGGCGATGGATTCTTCTGATAATTCAAACCGTGCCACCGTTTTTAAATTTCCTGGCTCCCAAGAATTCACGGAAGTTTTCTTGTTAAAATCCCTGGATTTTCATATGGCAACAAGAATGATCATTCTGTTCGCTTGGTAGTTTGTGTTTAGTGTTTGCATTTCTAACTAATAATATTTGCAGATTGTTATGTGGAATTGTGTACCATCACTTTTTTTTTTGCTGGCCATTACAACAAACTGGAGTCGACAAAAAAATGTGTTTTGAATTTTGGAGGATGGGACGATAAAATCGACCTTTATAGGTATCCATTGTTTTGACCGATTCGTTCGGCTATTTCCACTTTTTGAGTCAATATTTAATAGGATGTGCTCGTTTAGAACCCAGGTTTAGACACAAGGACGCGTTACGCTTGTATTAGTTCTCCCTAGTCAAAGTACTGGTCTCTGTTGGTGGTTGTAGCAGTTGTGGCCGATATAATAGGGGATCATGTGCTCCGCAACTTTGTGTGGTAAATGGCTTCTGGTCATGAGTATTAGGCATTTCATTATTCATGTGTCTTTCTGAAATCGTATCTATGGTGCAAGAACAGTCCCTGTTGTACTTCTACTCTTTAGTGGCTAACTACTAGTTCGCCCCTTTGGGAGCCCCATGTGTTACCTTAGCCTCCAATGTCCCGATTTGGTGGCTCCATCTGGGTTCCGTGCTTATCTTCCCTGTTTTCCTTGGCATATGTCGTTTCTATATTTCTCTTTAAACACGACGTCGTGTCTAGGGAGGCTTTAATGTATCGGCTCTCAAGCTTTCACACTTAAGCAAACCCCGCGTCTACGAGTTTCACTCACTGGCAGGCCGATTATGTCAGACAACAATTCTTCGCTTCTGATTTGAATATCTCAGCAGCTCTATCAGGACTATGAAGCGCAGGTTAGTTCACTACGAACCGGAGGAAAAAATTTCTATCCTATGCTTTCTCCCCAGCCCGTATCCTTCTCTATTGAGACATGAACTGCTGCGTGGATGATGATTTAAGCGCTATCAGTTAATGGCCTATATACTGTGCAATTAAACCCATTGCTGTTGCACCTAGCGAAAAGAGCGCCAGAGAGAGAAAGAGCTAATCGCTGCCGCTTCCATGCTCGCTAATTCTCGTTAGTGCCGCCACCAAGATTCCTCTTCCATAAATTGGGCGCAAATTATCCGTGGCTTGCAGCGCCCCGTAACTTTTCCCATAACTGTCTATGGCTCGTTTGACTGCTTGAATTGTCGCTCTGTGATGCCCGCTTTCCATCTGTTACTTTATTTCGATAGTTTCCTGTACGTGAGGGGCTGCCGGCATTCTTGAATTTCAAACTTCGACTTCTACACTGTGTTTTTGTTGTTATAATTTTGTTTAAATCGCCAGTCGTTTTCTGGAGCTTATGAATATCAAAGATCGTCGAATCGTGCACTGCGCTCTCTATGCATCGCTTGATTGTCATTTGATGCGTATAATTTCTTTTATATCATGGCGATTCTATTTACATATATTTCTCCTTTATCGTAGATGTCTTCGGTATCATGACCGTTTTTAAGCATATTGTGAGTGTCAATCCCACCAGGCCCTCATACTATACGCCATGATGCAGTCGATTTGCCTCTTCTTGTGTCCTGTTCTCAAATTTTATTTTGAAAGTCCGGGTACGTTTATACTTTTGGGAGTCTGTGGCCTGTCCGTTCTCATTTTGCACTTCGTATGTTTTCATACATATTACAGCCCCCAAGTAGTCGAGTTAATAAATAAGTACAAGTCTGTTCCATATCACTGCATGGAAGTTGCTGTTTGCATCAGGTGTCGCAACAACAGCTCCTGCCTGGTACGTCATGGCGCTCAGTATGTCGCACGCACTGTTTGCGCGATGAATGGGGGATCAGCTGAAGCTTATGGTCCAATCTGTCTAATTTATGACCGATCTAAATGTTCAAGGATTGCAGTGAAGTTTTTCTCTTTCGTTAGAGCGAGTCTCTGTGCGTACTGAAATCGCATTCAGCTGGCAGTTGTACCTACTGCTTTGCTTTCTCGCGCATCTGCCATGATGTTCTCCTTTTTTGTGATTGGTATAGTGGTACTTTGTGTCATTTGATATCGGTGGCAGAACCGTTTTTATAATGCTTATGTTTTAATGGCGTTGTACAGCACCTTGGGTCAAATAGAAATACTGGTGAGTCCTCATCTGCTACGCGATTGTCTCTTTATGGTGTGACGTTGTAGTCAGTCTTGTAAGGATAATGCATATATTGCAGTAAATTGTGGAACCACTGATTTCTTCGTGTAATTGAAAGAGGGGCATTTAGTTCGAGAACTTGCGTTAGTTAGTTGAAGATTTGAGCGTCCGGTTAGACGAGGTATATTTATTTATATGTGGCAGCCTACGTCAGGTTCAGTTAGTTGAGGAGTGGTTTGTTTGAATGAAAGAAAGTGCATTGACTCCAAATTATTGAAATTAAGGGATTTTGTGAAATCACTTGTTTCACAATCTGATTGTAATATGCGTAGCGTATTTTTTGACATGATTTGTTCGTGTAGTTTTATTAAGGGAACTTTGGACCCTCGGTACCCATTTTCGTGCTGGAAACAGTCGCTAATTTGAAACCAATGTCGGAGCAATAGCATCTTTCGTTGTGGACATAAAGTGTGCCATGAAAGAAATACGGTAGTCCTTTGTCCCTCTTTACACAGGAACGTGTTGCAACTCTTTCGCTATGACCCGCAAAACGCAAAAGCTACGGGTGAGATTTCGCTTCGCAGTGTTTTTTTTTTTCACTGTCCACAACACGAGTTCACCAATTGAACCTTACGTAGCTTGGCCACTCTACAGTCGCCTTGTTCTTCAGCACCGTCGGAATTATTTTGTCATCGCGTACAATAAGTTAGGTTCTGTTCCTCATTACCAGGCACGATGAAAGTTTCAATCAATATTGCCTAAAGGAAAAGATGAGCCATTCTGCGCCATAGCTGTGGATGTAACGGCTTTGAGCCTCTCAGTGCAATGGGCAGGCCTGCCAACGTTACGCCTCTATTCGTTTTATTCCGTATTATCTTGGCTTCTGCACCAGGAAGGTTCTAAATGGCAGTAAAATACGCCGCAAGATCCGCTGGAGTTCTGGTAGGTACAAGCATAATGCCTTTCGTCTCACAGGTCAATGGCAGATCCTGCGAACTATTTCACGTTTATCTGATCAACAGATTGCGAACGATGTAATTCTCTCGGTCCAACTTCGACTACTTTTCATCTCAAAATGCCCCCTGTGATATGAATGTGATTTTTGGAATTTGATCACTCCGGCCAAGTAATAAAAAGAAGGCGCATAAAAGTGCCATCAACTTTAGGAAAGTTGGGAACTTGTGCTATTTTCTCAATTGGAGGTAGAGAAATATTAGCATTTGGTCGTGGCAGATAGAAGTGAGCTCTCTAAAACTTATCTCTTGCTCATGTTCTCATTGTGTGCACCCTGTAAAACTCCACTTCACTTTGGATGCATGAACTCTTTGAATTGTGTCTCTGACATCCAATCGCTCGCGTCGCTGCGGTTTTTTTGTTTATTCCAATGAAAACTTTTTTCTCTGTGATGCCGAATATTTGTTCTTCATTCAAGTTTTAATAGAGTCTGCCTTGAAACCTTTGAACGGAGCTCTTTGTTGTGCAGCGTGCAGTCGAGGAGATGCGGCCCGGGAATGTGAATCCTGTGTTTTGTGGCATTCTTGGGGCCTCGGTGTTTGTACGCCTCAGCTTTTGGGGACCACTTGTGCTGATGTTTGCTGGGGACAGTCGCACGCTTGTAGACATCCAAGAGCACAGTTTAACTTGAGTAGCCTTTCGAGGGCTTTATCTCCATTGTTCATCCAAGAGTTCAATCTTGTTCCTGTATGCATCCAGTTGGAGCTACATCTCGCTCCAGGAGTTTCCCAACGGTTCATCCTCATTTCATTGTGCCTCCAAGGGCTTTCTTTCATTGTAATATGCATTTAACGGCTCCTTATCACTGCAGTACGAATTTTAGGATTCCATCTCACTCGAGTAAGCATCATATTCAGTGCCTTGACATAAGTATTTGCACAACTCTATTTTTTATGTATTTTTAAAAATTCACGGTCTGCTTTAGGATAATTAATACAGGAAGTTTATATAACATATATATAATAGAATATTTAAACAGAACAGTTAAATGTGCACTTATTACAAGAAAATTTAATACAAGCAAAAGTAATGAGGGACAAAAGTATTTGACCAAAAAATTGTGACATTAGTACTTGGTGGCATGATCTTTATTGGCAATGACAGCATGGAGACGATTGTTATAGCTGGAAACTAACTTTTCACATTCACTTAATGGTATTTTTTTCCATTCTTTCATGCAGATAACTTTTAATTCAGTGAGGTTTTTGGGAAACCGTTTGTGGACACCAGATTTAAAAAGACGCCACAAATTTTCTATTGGGTTAAGGTCCGGTGATTGGCTAAGCCGTGGAAGAACATTTATTTTCTTCTTTTGTAACCATTCTTTCGTTAAATTCGCAGTATGCTTGGGGTCGTGGTCTTGTTGCAAGGTTCACCTGCGCCGTCCGTAGAATTTTTTGGCACTTGGAAGCATCTTCTTTTTTAATATCTCCCTGTACATGAAACTATTCATCTTTAATCAATGATATGAAGATCCCCAACACCATGGGCAGTAAAGCAACCCCACACCATGATGCTGCCCTCTCCATGCTTCTCGGTGGGGATGGTGTTCTTGGGGTCATAGCCAGTACCACGTTTCCTCCATACATAACGAGCTTCGTTTCGGCCAAAAAGTTCTATTTTAGTTTCGTCAAACCATATAACCCCTTCCCAAAACTCATTTCCTTTGTCCAGGTGGTCTTTGGCTAATGTTAAGCGGCTCTTGACATGTTTTGCTGTAAGAAGAGGAGTTTTGCGAGGAGTGTAAGAATGAATGCCAGTACGGGTCAATTCCCTAACAATAGTTTTCTTGCTGACATGCAGTTCCTGAGACGCCAGTTCACTTTGAAGGAGGACCCATGATCTTACGCGGAGCTCCAGCTCTTGGCAGGTTGAGACCGCCCCAGTCACTTGATGCTTGCGGACTATTGCTCCAACCGTTCAAAAAGGAACATTGACACATTCTGCTATTGAATTATCCGTTTACGAGTAGCTTCAGGGATTTCTTTAACTTTGGGCTTTGTAGTGAGGATGTGCGCGACTTCAACGAGGTCTGGAGAGGTAGTGATTGCGCCGGCTGTGGTTTGTTTACATTGCATTTGTTTCGAGACGTTTCGTGAACGTTCTAGAATAGTTTCCAAACTAATTTATTCAAATTATACTGTTAAATAACAAAGATTCAACATCATATATATTTTGGTCAAATACTTTTGTCCCTCATTACTTTTACTTGTGTTAAATTTTCTTGTCATAAGTTTAAGAATTATTTGCGAAACACAGTGTAACACGGCCAGTGAAAATCATAGTAGTGTGCTCTCTACAACATAAAATACGTGTTCTCTGTGCCACCGCGCGTTGAAAAACTTTCTGAGAGGCATTGATTTGCATCAACTGTAAAGCTGCAAGTGTAACGGCGTCCTCCAGGTTTGATGCTGACGTGTTTCAGTGAATTTGCGGTGACCGTTTCAGCATGATGAATGTGCATCCTGAAACAGTAACTATATTTCTGCAGCTTATCAAGCTAACGTGGACTGTTTCGTACTCACCACTGTGTACTCATGTTGCAATGTTCACTTTAGTGCGTTTTTAATTTACGAATTCGTGAAGAGTCAGGCCGTGGTATATTCAGTCAAGCAGTTTCCCTGTCGGAATATATGGAGTCATCGCTCACCCAGCGGCTATCCCGAGTGTCTTTTCCGCCGAAGATTTTGCATCTGGTCACAGTTCCTGCTGACGACGTTAGTTTGTAGAGTTAGGTAGGTTCTCTATACTTCTCCCTTCTGTTCCGTTAGGTGGGCCACGGACTAGTTGTAGCGATCATCTCATTGAACTCGTATCTGCTCTCGTCTGGGAGGCCATGGAATGACGCTCCGCACGATTGTTTCTTTCTTCTGTCTTGTATTTCTTTTTTGTTCTCTTTACTCTGTGCCGCGTGGCTGAGCGAACAGCCGTGTCTTTTAGGGTTAGAGTTACTTTGAGCCTGAATTCCTGCCAACAGTAGCGCGCTGGCCACTTTGAGACCTTTAGAATTTATCCGAGTTCGCATTAAACTTCAGACTTTTCAGCATAAAAGCCAAGAGAAAAGTCACTGAGAATCCAGCGCCCTGCGACTAGTATTGCCGTGCTAGTAACCATTCTACTACTACTACTACACTTATTTTGCAATGCACGGCTATGCTGCTTGCCAGTCGGGAAATTATGTTTGCTTTCCACACTGCATTGTGTTGTGCTCTACGACACGTTAGTTTTACTGATCAGTAGCTAATAAGTGTGCTCTTAATTGCGACACAATGTTACTCCTCATATAAAGGCTTCGCAATTGAACGAATGACTTGTCTGGGCTTCGTTGGAAATATCGATCGTTTATGAGCTGAGCGAGTCTTGCCAGACCGTATGGCTGCGTATTATAGTCCTCGAACTTCTTGATTAAAATTCCTACTGTGTAGGGTGCTCTTCTCCCGCTACAAACGTAATGCTTCCTGGTGGCTCTCTTTACTCCTCACAACTTCTGCAATATTTTTGCAATTCGTTCAAGATCTTGGCAATGAAAAAGAGAACTAATGTTAAGAGCCGTTGCCTCTAAAACTAGTTGTTCGCCTCCAAGTTTTGCAGTCTTTTCTCGCGCTCCTTCCTTTTGTTCTTCTTTGCTTCCTCTGTGTGATCTTACAGGCATTTTTGACTTGACACTGCGAGTGAGAATCAATTAAAACTTTTTCGTTTATGTGAGAATTATTGCGAAAATGTGTCGGTGCGTTCGAATGAGATTTTACCTACGTTGAGATTGAATGAATCGTCAAAAAGCTTGCGAACTCATCCCGACTTGTTTGTACCGCGCGCAACTTGGGTCATTGTGTTGCTCTTTGCATGTATTTCTCGAGACGGTGTTATTGGGACTTTATTTTTTGCTTTGCTAGACGGAGCAACGGCGCTTGTTTTCCTACTGTGATGCTAGAAGTCGAAACTTGTCAAATTCCATGTTGTACTGGAGGACGGGACCATCCTGTAGTGTTGCGCTTCTGCATGTAAGATTATGCGGAACTGCTTGCTTCACTAAAGGGACTAACGATTTTTCCTTTCATGTCGTATCTCTTTGGTGCAACTTCTCTTGCTCTCATCCGTTATAGGAAGCTTCAAACTTCGCTTCCTTCGATATTTAGGATGGAACTCTAGGTACTCAGGCACTCGGATTGTAAATCTTTGTGCGTTTCTGTTCGGTAGAAATGGGGCTACAGACTTTGGTCACACTTCCGATTTACTGTAACCATATCGCCCTTTCGCCGCTCAAGAGCAATGTAATGGGCCTATAATTGGCTGTATAGTTGTGTTGTGCACTTGTGCGTAAGCTTAACTGTTTTATACTACACAAACAGAAACTCTGTGGAGCCCATGTGTTATAACAACTCTAATTATGTGTCCTTTCTTTATGCTCTCTTTGTCAAATTCCATTCATACTCTTAACGGAAGTCTCTTGTGTTTTTTCTTTCTCTTCCCAAGATGTTGAGCCCATGCCCAAGGATCCTGAGCGCGCGCGTCATCCGTTTTCCTGACACACTAACTGTCTCATTACTTCTGAGACTCTTTGTAATCCCTACGAACGCTTAATTTATCAGTAAAAGGTAATTTGATTACGCTCGCAAGTGTCATAGACATACAGTATTTTAATCTGCGAGTATTCAGGTTTCACTCTCTCCGTATAATTTTCTTATCTCAAGTCAGGGTGTCCCGACCATACTGAGATAAATAATGCAAACGTATCAAATGTCCTTATGGAGTATCTTCGATAATATGAGGGTGGGTAATGAAGAATAGAATGTTATTATTTTCTCTGTTTTTGGATGTCGCTGGTGTGTAGTATTGGTAGCAACCGCATCTGACCTTTCCTTCAGATGAGCGATGTGGTATTGATGTGCGTTTGTGTGTGAGTGCGAGACTGCTGTAAACATTCTATTCTCCTCGTACGCAAGTGTAATAGTACCTGTATGTTGCAGCGAACTCTACATATGTCAGTACATCATAATGCGATGAACACGTGTTCTCCCCTCCCATCTTATAGGTTCGAATGAGCCAGTTTTCCCCTCCTCCTCCCCCAGTCGTCAAATCAGGCATTCGGACATTTTTTACGTGTCCCTGACAGTTGAGCTTCCTTCTGTTTCCGTACTCCTATGTATAGTCCCCTATGACATGTCCTTCGTTTGTAATCTAGAAATAAGATACATCCTCTTGTGTACCATGTTACATCTCAGTATTGTAATGTTTCCATGAGTGTTGAATAAAGTTTGTTATTATTAAATATTAATAACGCTTTGAACTTTTTTTCTTATTCTTTTACGACTTGCTATCCCCATTCGCAGCCATTGAGTGCGGGAACTCGCTCTTGCACGGATTTCACGTTTCTTTCGACGTGGCCGTACTATGTCTCTTCCTCTTTCCTCTCCTAGAGGCTTCATCTAACTTATTGTATAACAGCGGTTTGAACAGTTTATTGTGTGTTTTGGATTTAAAAACCTATCCCTTTCTAAAAGTGAAGCTTTTTGTACTCGTGCTTCAATAGTGCAGAATTCCTTAAGCGCCGGTGCCTTTGCTACTTTGTCTTTATGCGTAGGCAACTACTCGTTATAGAGACTAAGACTCTAAATCTCTTAGTGCCGAGGGTTCATTAGCAGGGTAGGGTAGAAGTGAAACTCGAAGACGGACTAAAGGATGTATTCCGAGTACTAAGGCAGGCTTATTACAGTCTGATAACTGAAGGGATGTTCCCCCGACTGAGGTGTATCTTAAAGTGCTGATGAGTGCTGGGCGGCCAGCCTATTTATTACCTACCTAGGAAGGACACGCAGTAACAGATCTGCACATCTTCCAACATTCATATCTATTTATAATTAATAACCTGGTGAAGCAAACTATATTAACCGTAAGATACACTAACGAACGGCTAAAGTACAAGACTTGGAGGTGCTGGTGATGCTGTGATGGTGGTGAGCGCATGCAGCTTTGCTTGGGACCTTGGCCAGGTCTGATCTCTCCTGCTGAAGCAAACAAAGGGTCTCCTCCAGAGGTAAAATCGTGACCAAGCAGAATTGAAATGGTCTGCGAATGACGACATTTTTGCTTTAATGCTTCCTAGTTTTTTAGTCTTTTTGTGATTGGCTCTGCTTGAATTCCTTGTTTAATTTATTATGATTCTCTCTTCT
>LQNS02276622.1:11737641-11813305 GCA_001587735.2 Parhyale hawaiensis
TTTACCATATGAGATCGAACTACAGCTTCGGTTACTCAAAGAAATATTGTTTGCAATTTTTATGAAATATGTTTGTTCTAATAGAGCTACAAATTGTTAATTCCCTCCATCATTTTCTACGGCGTTGCTTCAATGTCGAAGTGCGTGCCGTCGTTGCAAGCGCGAGACGATATTGTGCGATAATGTGGGTCAAGTGGATCCAGTTCGGTCCTCAGTAATTCTTCTGGTAACCTTCGCCTAGAGATGGGCAGCGTTTGATACCTACCCTTACCAAGGTCTTCTACCGTCTGACCGTCTCGGGCGGGTTGGTTTAATGACGACGCGTCTGTCGCGGTGCTGTCGTACCAGAGCGTTGACTTGGTCGTCAGATATACGAAAGCTTTGACTTGTGGGTTGGACGAGACCTGGTGTTGATTTTGCGTACTGAACGCGAACACGCCGAATGCGTTTATTCCTAGCGTGCGTTTGTCCATGTCACATACATTACGTTAATTTGCTTCCTGTGGTTATAAATGTGTTCTATCGATTAGGTGAAAGCCAAGGACTAAAGTTTTGTGATACACTTTGTATTGAGCGTAAGCATGTGCTTTTTAATATCGATGATTTTGCATCTGTGTCTCGGATGCAGCGAGAGTTTGTTTTTGCAGTATGAACGCCCGGCTCGATCGAAATTACCTGCCACAGATGATTGAGGTTCAGTGATTTGAGGTCAGCATGTTTCCAAGTCAATGAAACCTTGAAAAGCTGACTCTATTGTTATCTCAGATCAGTTTTTCATTTCCTTAGTCCTAGGTTTCTTCCTCCAAAGCGCAATATAGCACTACTTATGCACCTTTAGTGAATTCTTTCCCGAAACGTAACAATTTTTCCATTGAAAATTCTTTTGGGAGGGCGGCCTTACGTTAAATGCTTCTATAAAATTGCTTTATAGTTTACCGTAAACTAAGCAGTTTCTGTAACAGAATGCATAAAAATATCTTCCTTGTGCTGCACGTCCAGGAGGTATCTTATAATTTCCCGTATTCGTGTTGCTCTAACGTTGTAATGCGATTAAGGAATTATTCAAATAATGTCCTTCAAAAAATTATGGGAATAAGTCCGTGGCTTTTTCAGTACAACTGACCTTGCACTAAGTCCTGTCGCGCTGTCTGATGGCCTCTTATTTGGGGTTGCGACTTCTCTCCGTAAGGGGGTATAATTCGTGCCGCAACAGCCGCGTTTTTTGCTTCACGTACAAGTTATTGCTCAGAATTAGTAGCCTTGATTGCGACAGCTCCTCCAACGTTCTCCTGCATTCATGTCTCTGCATTGCTTTCTGCTCCCTGCAATTACTTATAAATTTTGACATGATTTCTTGGAAGTTGGTCTGACAAAGCCATAAATCTACTTCATGTCTCGATCCGGCGCTTTGCATTCATAAAGCGTGTCCTGGTGCTTGTAGCCCCTGAAGGTGCTTCTTCATAGTCCTAATTAGGTTGTTGGTCTTGAATTTTGAATTATATTGCCAATGTCTTTGCTATTTGGGGCCTGGCGGCGTCCAGTTCTGTACGTGCTGATCTGTATGGGCTCTTCACGTGCACTTCACGTTTGGGGGGGGGGCATAATTCTGTAATTGGGTTATAACTGCATCTCGATCTTCTTCGTAAATTTGTACCGCTTAGTGCTACCTATTTCAATTCGGTGAGCACTAACTCGTTTTCCCCACAACAGCCCCCGACTACCCAATAAGTAGGTTATTTACATTTGCTGTAAATTTTTTCGTAGAAATAATCTAAAGCAACTGTGATTAATTTATACTAGCTAGAACCTGTGGATATTCCACAAAACAAAAGCAATGTTCATCAATGATATCTTAGACCCGTATGATCCTATTTTCCCCTTATTATTTTCTAAAGGAACCTGCATAAATTCTACAAAACAAAAGAATTTTTCCGTAATTAGGATGCCCTCAGACCGGTATCATGCAAACATACGAAGAGTGAAAAATGTTCCAAGTCCGGCAGTTCATCTTCTACCTTGTACCTGCGAGCAGTAGCAGCTTAAATTTGAACTTTACTCCTTCTCCTATTGATCCCTTCCCAGGCCGTATCAAGGATACCTCGAGCAAGCCCTAATTTTCCCCTATATAATACTGATGAAAGCGTGAGGGTCGTAATGAGTAACTAACGGTGGGACAAGCATAATTAAAACAGAGATCTTCGGTCACAGACGTAGCTAGGCTTCAAAGATGCATGTCTGTTCAACTGCTCTAATATACATATTTTGAATCACAGCTCAGTTTCAAGCATTTAAACTGCAGCTCTTGCGAACCCGTCTTAGTTTAGAGAAGACAGAAAGGATAGTGTATAAAAAAGAAACTCTGCAGTAAGAAATCCCCAAGGAAAAACTTCCGTGTCAGATCGAACCAAAACTAAGGGAAGCTACATACGCATCATCTGCTTTAATCACGTCAAACATAATTACACGCTGTGCTTGAAAATTGATCCACTATATAATAATGCACTGCTTATTCCTTGCTTGGTTGATTTCTCTCTGTTCCCATCTGAAAGTTTAGATCGAAATTTTATTTAGTCAACGCCATGTGATGTGCAAGAGGAAATTCGAGCCTCAAATTGCCATAAAGAATATGCTCGAGATGCTGTTAGATATTTCCGAACGTCTTGCTCTTGATCTTGGGACAAGACAGGCTTGTGTGCAGTGCATTGCCTGTTGCTTCCGATCTTTCACACGTTGAGCATTGGCATTGCGCATTTTTTGCAGCGCCAAACGCTCCAGTTTATTGTGAATGAATCCATTAGCTCTGTTTATTTCTCATGATGGAGGTCATGAGGCAAGGTTGGTGCAGCTTGACTTCAGTGCTGCTTTTGATCGCGTGAATCACCTTGGGCTGCTCCATAAGCTAAGATTGATGGGTATTGGTGGTCCAGTTTTCGCGGTAATTAGTCAGTTTTTATCTGGCAGACGTCAATGTGTAGTTGTTTATGGGAAGAGGAGTGAGTTTCTGGATTTGGTTTCTGGTGTCCCACAGGGTAGTGTTCTGGGCCCTTTGTTGTTCAATGTATATACAGCGGACCTGTTTGATCTTGTTAATAATTTACTAGTTGGTTACGTTGATGATGTTACTTTGCTAGCTGTTTGCAATAAGCTTAGTGATAGGTTGGAGGTGTCAGAATCAGTACAGCGTTATTTGAAAATGATTGACTTGGAGTTCTAGGTGGGAGATGAGGCTAAATGCGGGCAAGACTAACACCATGCTCGTGAGTAGGTCACTTACAGTGAGACTTTTCCTCGCACTCATATTGGATGGTGTGTCCCTTCTTGTAGTTGATAACTTGGTAATCTTGGGTGTCAATTTTGATCCAAAGCTGACGTTTGAGCCCCGCATTCGTTCGGCTGCCTCTCGAGCATCTCAGAAAATTGGTCTTATGAGACGTGCTTGGAGGTGTTTGGCTCGGTAGAGTTGACACATCGCTGCTTTAACTGCTATGTCCTCCATTTTCTGTAATACTGCTCTGTAGTCTGGGGTTCTGCTGCCGATTGTCATCTGTATTTGCTTGACTGAATGGCTCGTCTGTGTGCGTTCATGATGGATGGTGTTGCGCCTTGTGATCTGGCGCATCGTCGCAGAGTTGGTGGGGTCTGCTTTCTGTATGAGATATATAATTGCCCTAGTCATCCGCTGTCTGAGTTTCTTTCGCAGCCATATGTTCGGGTGAGGTATACTCGGCGTACTAGTGCTTTTTATGAGTGTGCCATGGATCCGATACGATGCCATACCGGCTAGTATTCTCGTTCGTTTTTTCCATCTTATGAGGATGTGTGGAATTGTCTTGATAGCTCTGTCTTTGCTGGTGCGGGTATGGGTAGCTTCAAACGTTCCGTACTCAGAGCTATTCTGTGATTTTAGATCTTCTCTTTTTTTCTTTTTTTTTCTTGCTCGCTGGGCTGGTTGCGTGGGGATTTGTCAACCTCATGGAGTTCCTCCGTTCCCACGTCGCAGTCTAGTGTAATTTAATAATAATAATTCACTTAAGTTTTTCTTCTTCCAGTAAAATGTCGTCGCTAGTGATGAAGACAGAGCAGACTGCAGAAAACTTCCGATTTTCGCTGCTTTATTGGGCTTGATACGCCAAGCTCTGTAGGGTGGTACCACTTTGGTCAAATTTCTGCCATTTCATAATGTTCTTTCCTTTCTCGGCTTCATTGTTAAGAAACCAAAAGGAATGATGCCAACTTGCATTCATTCATTGCCGCCATTTTAACGACCAGGCTCACTAGTATGTATATGTGTACGTAACACAAGGGTTTTTTTATTAGTTGTTCATTATCGTCTTGGATATCCATGCGAGTTGTTTTGCTGTGCGCTCGATTAAGTAGCGCTCTCTTGTTGCATTTCCTTTCGGGGCCGCAGAAGTTGTTCCATTGTCATTCTCTGTACTGGCGGAGACCTCATGACGACTGACTTCAGTTGTGAGTTGTCGAAAACTTAATGCAGGTCTGTGATAATGAGTCTAGCTTAATGGAGTCCTAATTAGACGAGTTATCGTTGGCATCAGTCATTTATTGTAATCAGCCTGGCTGATCTCATTAATAGAGGGCAGGCACTAGCGGCGGCTGCGCCAAACTTCAAGTGAAGAACATCATGCTAATGGCGTCTGGTGGGTTCTTGCCACTGGGAGCTGCTCCACCAAATGTTTGGGGAAGAAAGTCATCCTAATGGCGTATTGGGTATTTTGCCATGGTGAGCTGCTACCACAAATGTTTGGTGAAGAACATAATTTTAATCGCGTTTGGGTTCTTGCCTCTGGGAACTGCGTCGCCAAACGTTGAGTGAAGAAACATCATGCTTGTGGGGTAAAGCGTTCTTGCCACTGATAGCTGCTACAGCGATATCAACTGCCGAACTTGCGAATTTTGTCTGGGGTTGAGCTTGCTGCTGATACCGTCTGCACTTCCGGGCCCTAATAATATTCCAGGATTATTGTGGCAGCCCTGAAGTTGTGGCGGATATTCTGGTGGACCCTATCCTTGTCAGAATATCTGTGGGTCTCACGTCACCCCCAAAGAATCAACGTGAGTGACATCGCGCGGGGGAAGTTGCATTTGGCCGCAGTTCCTACCGATAAAGTTCATTTGTGAAGTTAGTTAGGTTTTTTGCTTTTCCTCTTGGTGCCGTGAGGTTATACCGCCCATTGCCGTAAGCGACCAGTCTCATGGGACTCCTACTTAAAAAATTCTCCAGTGCAGGAGGGCCGTGTAAAGGAACCTCCACACGAGTGTATCTCTCTCTTCTTGCCTGATCTTTTTTCGTCTCGTAGAGATGCTTTGTGCCTCGTGTCCTTGTCAGTTGGAGTGCACTGGCCACATTCAAACTAATATTGATCACAGGAGTTCGCATACAATTTGAGAATTTCTGGCAGAGAAACCGAGATGCGAATCAGTGCCACATATGACACGAAAAGTAGTAGATTATATCCTAAGCGTTAGTAACCCTTCTCTTTTCTAGCGTAACTATCACAATAGTAAATATTGCGACAGTGACGCTACTTAACGATGAATGTTATTGACCTCTTATTTTCATTATGTCGTTGTAGTTTCGATGTTGGAGTGCACATTTCCTTCAAAATGCTGCCCACCAGAATCGGGCCAGCCTTCGCGCATTCTTGATTTACTCTCAATGACAGAAATGGTATCTTGCAGGTGACAAGTGACTCGGTGGCTTCCTGGAAGATTTATATATTTTAAATCAAGACACTGTGGTTTCAAAACCAAGTGTATCTGGGCATAGAAGTAACAAAGAAATAAATACAGGTGATGTGTACTATCTCCGACTTTGGGTTTCCCAGAAATGGTGAGTTCGTTTCATCGGTTTCCGGCGTTGTTGAGATAGCGCGCTTGTTGCTTATCGGAGTCTGCCACGCAGCTTCCTTTGCTGCAGAAAAAATATGTTCTTGCGTAATGACCAGTGATCTCATCGCGTGGTGCGGCTGCCATCGTTGTAGAAACATAGACGTACTTAACAGTCAGTGGTGGATTATTTTTAAGTCTGTGGTCTCTGATAGCAATAGTAAATTTGTCAAATCGTTCGGGACTCTTTAACCCTTGGTATCATTCTCATTTGGCATACTTGATGCTTGTTGCCAGCCAGACTCATTTGGCCTAACATGACCCGTTGCTGTCAAACTTATTTGGCGTATAGCACCCTTTTCCTCGAATCATTACTCTGCAGACCAAACGCGCGCTACCGAAATATTAACGCTATGATCTCCACTCTCACTGCCAAACTCAGTTCTTGCGTCTACCCACCTTTCGAGCCTATTCACTCAGCTTGTTAGCTTGTTTTATAATCGTTAGGTCGTGTTCTCAGCGACTGTACTCCCTGATTCAGATTTGCTCTGTGACGAAAGTACTTGTATATGAAAGGTATTCATGTTAATTTTGTATTACTGATAATTTTACAAGACTGTAGTGCACTGAAATCTTGTTCATGTCCATCCTGGTTAACAGATTGATGTCACAATGTTCTAGCATCGCATCCTTGTGTTTTACGTCGCTGCATTTTTTGCTGGCGTATCTAATTTTGTGCCTGTTTTGATTCTTTCTCTTGCGTACGTGATCTATCGTTATGTACTGATCCCGTGTTTTAGTTTACCAAAACCTCCTTGTCCGTCCCACATGCAGCATTAACTCCTATTCTTTCTATGTCCGCCTCTCACAACAGCACTCGATTCACACTTCCCGTTTTGTTCGAATTCTCAGGACTCATTGCGGTTCTGAATTTCATTTTAATTCCCATTCCATCTTAATTCCACTTGGCGTTTTGGGGTCGTTCATTTTGAGCGCGGGCCTCAATCGATAGCCTCGACAGATAACTGACGCTCCGATCGTCATTCGTAGCTTGTCAGGTTCTTTCCGGCAGTGGCAGTTCAGTGAGTATTTCATGTGGCGTGTGGCGGCCCTGTGGCGGCGGGGGCTCCATTAGACAGATGCTCTGCCCCCTCCAGCCCCACGGCCTGCTAATGGCGTGCCACGCCACCGGCGCTCATCTTCAGCCCGTCATTTTGTTCCCTTTGATTCTATATATTTTCGCCTCATTCAGTCCAAAATTTTGCTCCCTTTGGTTCCCGTGTTGTGGTTCCTTCGAATTCTATGGTTTGGTCCCTTGGATTTCCAGTATTTATTCGCTTTCATTCCCGTCTTTTAGTCCCTTCGGTTCCCAAAATTTGTACCTTCGATTCTGAAAGTTTTGCTTTTATTCCTCTGCTTTGTTCATTGTAGTTTTGTGTATTTTGTTCCATTTTGTAGTATATTTTTTTTTATTCAGTTTGATTTGCTATCTTGCGGTTCCTTTCGTTCTTACGTTTTGATCCCTTTCATTCTCTGCATTTTCTTGCGCTTTATTTATATTTCTTAGAACTGTCTTACATTGATCGTGGAGGTTCTTTGCCGTCTACATTTTGTTCTGGTATTTTTAAAATACTGTACTTCTAAAATTTGGTGGCTCTGATACTTAACACATATATGCTACGTCGTGATGTTCTTTTCTATGTTGCATCGTTTGTTCTTTTGTTTCACTAATAGTTCCGCTGCATGGCAGGTATTGTGTACACAGGGGGTTATATTTCATAGTAACAATTTCCGTTTCGGCGAACTATCTTTGGTTGTGAGAGCCAAATCGAAGCTGTTTCTCCGTACTATTTGTAAGGGAAAATATGAAATGATTCGCTACAAGAAACATTCATTGCAATTTAGTTATTTCCATCCCATGAACGTGAGCGCTGACTTGTGCGTGTGTGTATAACATTCAGTGTTGTAAGCAGGGCTGAGGAGTCGGAGTCAGAGTCGTAGGAATTTCGAGATTTGTGGGCGTAAGGTGTTGGAGTCGGACATCCGCTTGTCCCAGGAATCTGAGTCTGTGTCTGAAGAAAATTATCAGTGTAAACTCAACTTTGTTACATATCAGAGTCGTGTGTGTGTGTGTGTGTATGTATATCCCTCAGGAGTCATAAGTTTTTGCTGCAGGGAGTCGGAGTCAGATCTTGAACCGTTCGCTTCTGCAATCCTGGTTGCAAGTTCTCTTATTTCGATCTCCAGTTTTCCCTTAGTGTATCTCAGCAAACTTTTTCAGTTCCCATTTTGTGAAGTCTGCATCAGCAACGTAGTAATTTGTCTGCAGAATCGTTATGTTGTTGTGTTTGCAACGCATTTGTTGTAGGTGAAATGTGATATCCTCGAGTGTTAACTTGAAGTGAATTATCTGCAGTTTTTTTTTTAACAAGGAAGCAAAAAAGACGAATGGATGATGAGCGTTTCGATAACTGCAATATAGATATGATCCCGTTGAGGTAGCTTAACACCGATGCCTGGCCATGCACACTGTATCGTCGCACCCTTAATGTACGAGCAGACGTTGAGCATGCCCGTCTCTCATGCTACCGACATTTTCTGTGTATCGAGTCGCTGTACGAGCTGAACACCCGCTCGTAAGTTGACCTAGCGATTGTATATATAGTATAATTTCAGCATATAACGAGGTACCAATGGCGCGCACTTAGCTGAGGGTGCCGTGCCTGTTTATAATAGCTTGTTATAACATTATTTTACTTGTAGGTACGGGGTGCTGTGTTCATGTATTGTGCAAGTCTGTGTACGTAAATGCGCGTGCCACTGTACGCAGCTGACCGTGTGTGCCATGTATAGCCGTGGCATTAGCTCATCTGTCAGCATATACACTCCCGGGTCAGGTTGCACAGGTGTGCAGCATTTCCTGTTTTCTATAGAACCATGACGGCTGTGCTACCACAGACTCCTATAATAAAATCCGCTAGCGCATAAAAAAAAGATCCGCGTTTCCTCTTCTACATCCGTTGCTCCTCGCTGGGGCCGTCAACGAGAATTGCTGGGCGCGGGATGTCCTAAGTACTCTAGCGAGCTGTGACGTATCTGCATGGTGGTGAAGCTGTAGCTCTAGTGCACCTTCGTACGTACCAGTTGTGATGGGAGAATGCAGCGCACCTCTGACAGCCGTGGTGTCCCTCCCTGTGAAGTCATCTGCTAATGACCATGGTTTTGGTTGAAGAAAAAAATTGTAGCCACTGAGTAAAAATAGGTTGTAACTATTCCGAAACGAATCCTTGTACAGTATTCGCATTAGGCAGAGCGCTAACACCCTGAATATGTTATGGGAAGTCACGTTTAGGTTGGCCTTCGCGACATCTTTATTTCGTGCACAACTGTGCTTCCTTGCATTTTCTGCTGCTTCTAATGTTATTTTTGTTCCATTCTTCCTATTCTTTCCTAACATTACGTGTCCATGCGTAATGAACCAGCGTTGGAATACCTTCCTATATGGGATTCCACGTTTCTATCTCATGCTATACGTTCTCCCTTCTTCCTTTTGTTTTCAAGGATCATGATAAGACGTATACCATGTCGTAACCAGCTGTTCTTTATCACACTGTAAATTTTCACTGATATTCGCACCAATAGCTTAATATGGGTATTTTCTGAACATCTCTATATAGCGTCACGAGTAAAGTATCAGCAGCTTTACTAAAATTTGGATATACGATTTGCAGGTCATCTATTTATTAATGTCATATCCTTCGGAGTTGCTTTAGTAGGGGCAAATCCTAGAAATTGTAGTAGCTATTGGTAACGAAAACTTTGACCGTCCTATAATCCTAAAGTTAAGTGCTCTAGCTAAGAAATTTTAGTTTCATTTCACTTAAGGGGTCTGTTATATGACTGTATAAATAAATGTGTGATGATAGCTTGAATTTAACGTTGCCTATCAGTAAGGTATATGAATTTATAAGTTGAAATCTTTGAAAATTCATAGTTTTTTCATCAACTCTCTTAAGAGTCCTATTGTTCCAGCATGCTCTCTTTAATCCTTACTTCATCTTATTCTTCTTTGTGCTCTCTGACACTTACGCTTGTACGTTCAAGTGCTCACCAGAAAATGAAACATACGTAATAATAAATTAACTGAAGTACTGCTCCATGGCCGCACACGTTTGAGCTATGGAGGCTCCGAGATTTTCGAAGCACATGAATAGGGTACACTAAGACTGGTGAATACTTATTCGCTTCAAAATATCCGTTACATTAATGGCATAAGAAGGTAGCCAATCAAAAAAGCGAGCAGAACTTTCTTTCAGGCTGATCGATAATATCTGCTCATGCCGGTTCCCGAGGGCATCATCAGTAAAATCAGTGGATATCTTCTCCAAGTGCTTTAACACAGCCGGTATGAAGAGATACTATAAATATCCTACCCATGATCTGCTTCTATGAGCGTCGTCACGGCATATCGATGGATATCCATCTCTGGATCTGTATTTCTGCTCATAATCCCAGGATCTCAGCGACCTACATTTCTGATGCCTCATTTACGGCTTCTTTTGGCGGTGCTCCGTATCGATTGAGAGGCGGAAATTGTAGGACGGCGCAGCGATGTCTCAATTTATTCTGGCACTGCTATCTTTTAGTTCTCTTCTTGTGGTGTTCTATTTTCCCCTTTTGTTACAACAATGTTTTATGTCCTGTTCCAGTTATGAACTGTCTCAGGGACTAGGAAAGGCTCGCGTCAAGAAAAATAGTTTCCATCTGTTATGCGCTCAACAATAAGTTCCGGTGATGTCCTATTAAATTCTGAATTAAAAACTAACATAACTTATGGTTTCCCAAATAGTGTAAGGGAATGTATACAAGTTGACAGAGGCACCATTTTTCACTCTCGTTATGTGGACACCACAGAAAATATAATTAGCGGAGTATTCTTTCAAATTCCGAGCATTTACTCGAAAACTGCCATCGGTTCTTCTGGTTATCCTTGTTTTTTTATTTTATTTTTTTTTTAAATTCCACACCTCCAGCGTGTCATCCATTTGTTTGTGAATGTCACAGTTCTCGATTCGCTGAATAATTAAAACCGACGCATCCTGCTACTAGTCAGACACACACGAGTTGCTTTGTATCTTTCACAAATCGCCTATGGAACACCATTGCTCCGGCCTCATGGGCCGCAATAGAGTAAATTGCTGGGGTTATCCTTGCACATTGTACAAGTTGGGGGCGCGTCAATAGTGTAGTGCGTTACTGTGCAGCTGTGTATGCTGTGGCTTTACCTGCGTCTACATGCTGTTGAACATCTGTGGATGAGGTCATACTGGCAGGCTGCATCACATTTCTCTATTGATTATCTTACCTCTACCGATCGATTTTTTTGTTGGTGCTGCAGCGATTTGTCGTCCATTTCTTGCGGAGATAAAAGAAAAGATTGAAGATTAACGATCAGGCTAAGTCAATGATAGTTGTGCCTATTAACTGATATTTTTGGTATGCTTTTGCTTTGGCTTGGTTGCTTGTATTCTCCAAAGCTTACGCGAAAAAAAAATGATTCAAATATTTCTCTATAGGGATACTTACTCTTCTGTCACTGAACAAGGGTAGGTGCAGGCAGCTGCACTTCTCGTAGTTTTATCCGCAACCACATGAGTGCAACTCTGTCGTATCTTCTGAACTGGTCACACTACCCCATGTAAATTTAGCAGTACTCTTTTCTTTCATTCCCTGACACTGCGATTCTTTCCTACATGCCCTTCGTTCAGCCCTGTAGAAATTGGCCCGCGACAACCCGAGTTTTTGAAAGAGCACGCGTTTGATTTCACGGCACTTTGTGAGAGCCCGGCGAAGACCGGTTACAGTGGCTAGTTAATTTTGTTGTACTGTACTGGTTGTTAGACTGACGAAGTGCGTCGGTGCAGCTCCTCACAACTGAAGATGCTGGCAGCTCGCCAGCACCAGCCGTGGGGCTGCTGCCCTGGAGAGCCGCTGGTGCCAACTCCCTCCGATGTGCGTTCCTGGCGAGGGTGTAGCGCGTACGGAGCCGTCTGCTCCATGGTGGTCCGCAACCGGGTGTTTTGGGGTTACATCGTGGACCCTGGAGTTACGGGGTCCTGTCGTGGGTTCTAGTGTTTTGGGCATGTCGTAGGTCCTTACTTGCATCGTGAAGTCTTGTCGTGGGCCATTGTGTTCTAGGATTTTATCATGGGGTCTTTGTGTTTTAGGGTTATATCGTAAGTTTTGATGTTGTGGGGTTTTTGTGAGTCCTAGTGTTTTGGGCTCGTTTTATGGGCCATGTGGTCTTATCGCAGGTCCTTGTGTTGTTGTTGTCTTATTTTCTGAACGTTTTGTGTGAGAATGTCCCTGTTAAGTTAGTAAATTGCCCTTGTCGACAAGGTATTAGATGGGTAAAAATTATGGTATCTTTGAGGTATCCTTGATACGACCTAGGTAGGGATCAGTAGGAGGAGTTAAAGTCAAATTTAAGCTGCTACTGCTCGTAGGTCTTAAATAGAAGATTCATTGCCTGACTCGGAATATTTTTCAGTCTTCGTATGCATGATGCAGGTCCGAGGGAATCATAATTGGGGAACAATTCTGCTGTTCTGTGGAATTTCCCCCTACTCCTTTAGTATTAGACAGGGCAAACTCAGGATGATACCGGACTGAAATATCAGCGAAGAACTTTGCTTTTGTTCTGTGGAAGTTTTACAGGTTCCAGCTGACATCATTAATTGGAGTTGAACGTTGGTACAGCAAGAACTGCATTCACTCAGCCGTCTGCCATCATCTGCAACTTGGTCTATTTTCTACTAGTCAGTTTTCATTGAAGCTTTGCAGAATGACCACAGTCGTCAGCCTGGCCTAACTTTCTCCTATGTTTTCTTAAAACGTGACTGAAAATGGATAGATATACAAATGTATATACAGATAATACACAACGGTCTTTATTATATTGTACATTGCTAAGAAGACAAGGGCTTAATGACATTCATTATAATTTCAAGCTTTCGATTCCTTCATGAATCATTGTCGGGATTCCTACACCAGTGACCCGGCTGCCAATAATGACATCGAAGAAAGTTATTTTAATTCTGCACAACTTATAGCCTCAAATCGTCCTTTCAAGACCGTTGTAACTTCAACATTGGAGCTAATTTTCTCGCAAACATACTGAAGAACTGCCAGTCTGCATTCATTCGTCTCTGGTGTATGCAGCTCAGACAGTGGACAACAGCACGGGGCTACTATTTATAAAACTAAGCGAATATCTTCGTTCAGCTACGGCACTTATTCCAGCCTGAAGCTCTTAAATTCATTACTTGGTAAATTCGTCGAAATGTAATTTCTGCTTAAGGTAAATTCTTCGAATGGTAAATTTATCGCATGGTAAATTCATCAAATGGTAGGTATAGCTGTTAACTTTCATTTGGGAGATCTGAATCCATGCGAACATGACCATGACCAACTGGATCGAACGCGACTGGAATACAGAGCAAACCAATGTGGAGATTGGGTTAGCTTTGGTCACTTTTGGTTAGGTTAGACTAGGCTAGACAAGGTTAGGATAGGCTAACCTAGATTCTGGTGCCAGTCAAACGTTGTATTGCTCATTCCATTTCGCGAGTATTCCGTTACGCGCTTATTCTGATGCGTGATTATTCCGATTTGCGCCTATTCCAGTCGCGCTCGTTCAGGTTCCTCGTATTCACTTATGTGTGCGTGTGGTTATCATTGCCCGCAGCCCACAAGTGTACTTAAAGTATGTCTAATCCTTCAGTAAAATTAACTGAGCACTATATCACTTATGTTAAACTTATTCTTTAAAGTGGCCCCTGGTGTCAATATTTCAAACGAACATTCCCATGGAGTTTCTTCTCTTTCCTTATTCCAAGCTCTTTGGCTCGGCCTATTAGCGATGGTTGTTCTGTAGTCTGAAGGGAGGATGTTTATGGTCGAAGGAGGGAAGCCACGTACAGTTCGTCGTACACTGACGAGGGAATCTCTTTGTTATTCCATAGATGCCCTCTTCCCACCAATCACAGGCTCCCAGCATTCGTTTCCCACCAATCATAGGTTCCTAGCCATACGGACATCCAATCGGCGTTTCAGCCTTGCAGGACATTTCAGTTTCAGATCTATAGGGTAGCAGTTGCTACCACCTTATGTTAAAACTTCCTTCGAACGTTTTGAAGGTTGATCTCCATTTCATTTATGCTGAACATTCTGGCAAGACCACTGCTCTACCGAAGAATGCTTTCTTTTCTGGTATATGGGTACCTATGCATCAAGCATCCACCATACGGTGCATTTGAAGTTTATAGAAGGCCGAGCTTGTCAGATTGCACATGATGGCAATAGTAAGGAACCCTCAAAATTCGATCTTGCTTTGCCCATTTGGATAATCCACGCTATTTCTTCCTTTAAACTCTTTACCCGTAGCGGTACCATACGGCACCAGCTCACTTGCGTTTGCTTCAAAGCCGTTAGTTGTTATTCGTGCGGACCTGCATCCCTTGTGAAACCTTACTAAAAGGCAATTCAGGATTGAATGAGTTAATGATGCAGCGTCTCAACGGGGGGCAAACTTCGATTTCAGTAAGATTATTATCATTGATACGCACTTGTAGTTCATGTTTTGAGTCATGTCTGCTTGAAAAGAATTACTTCCCTGCTTGTCACCAAATGGAGAGAAAGCACGCGCCTCTCAGCAGCAGTGGAACCGATCACTCTTACCTTGTTTGATCATTTAAGATAGTACTTGCGGTAAATCCTCAATTTAGTAAGGAAAATACTTATGTGATCAAAGGGGAAGTATCGTCGCAATTTTTCGGCGTTGTTTTTGACGGCTGGGCACTCCTGAAAGTCGCCTTTTTTTATTTCATAAACATTCATTACTTTGGAGTTCCCTGTTTCACGAACATTTGTACATTTCGAACGGAACTTCCCTCTATCCCATGCGCTTGGCCGCCGCCACTTGGTACTGAGCTCCCACGTTTCGGGTGCCGCTCTAGACCTGCTGGCATTGCTACTAAAAGAGCCTCATTAGGGCTTTCGGGCGGTCACTAGGCTCTCTCCTCATTTGTTCTCTCGACCTTAATTACTTGAAAACAGGTGACTGAGAAACCCTCTCATATACATGTCGAGTCGCGCCCCCTCATCTCCTGCCTTCCTTACCTCTTCCCGCCACCAAAGTTTTAGCAGTTACGGAAAGTAGCTCCGTCGATTTACTTGGAGTTCTTGCGCGCGTCGTGTTAGTGAACTTCGTTTATTTGTAGTTGATTTTAAAAGTTCTGTTAAGTTTTTGATAGCCAAGTTAACAGTTAACCGTGCATTTAGAAGCTGCAATTTCGCTTTCGCCTCTGAGCATTGATCATTCAAGTTTTTATCTTTGCCAGAAAATCTAACAGAAAGGATTTTTCTACCATTGGATGATAACAGAATTTATCAGTTACGATAGTAAAATAAAGTAACTCCTGCAATTGGTATACAGACTAATTTTGAGCCTGTCGGTTTGGTATATACTGCCGTCCTTGTCCAACCTTTGATTTAAAAATTTTCTAATGCTGTGAAGTAATTCCATACCGCTGCCAGCATAAACCAGCGTATTAAACGGCGCAACTGTCGACGTTTTTCTATAGAGACTGGGTGGACTGGGTGCCGGCGTTCTCATGTGCCGACCGGGCGTGCGCATGTACGCTTTACGCTGCATATACGATCGGGTGCAGCGCTCTCTGGGCGAGTTGAACCGAAACATGTAAACGCTCCGATGTGGGCAATAAGTTTGACAGTCTTCTCGGTTCATCATACAGAATCACTTCTGGGTATAACTTACATTACATTGATACTTTCGTTATCCTCTCTTCATTTGTTGCGTGTTTCTTTCCTTTAAGTATGTATGCTACGTTGATGCCACTAGGTTCGTATGGTAGAGTGCTTATATGTTACGAGGAATACGTGCCGAAGGTTATGTAACAAGTGTGCTCAACTCGTCTCAAATGACAGCGGTTTTATTGAAAATACAGTTGATTATTTTCATTGGAGAAACTGAAAGTTACCGGCACTGCTTAATGGACAAAGGCTCAATGATAGTCGCTTCGAATGGATCATAACAACTTTGGTGCTCCTTACATCGTAGATTTTCTTCAAACTAGCATGACGATGTGGTGTCGTCGGGCCTTCTTCACTGCACGAGTCTTTCTTTTTTTCGTAGAAATAATATCAGGTACATATTATCCTATGTGATAAACTATGCAGTGAAGAGTTGACACGTACCTACGAGTACTCTATGCTCTACGATCCAGCCATTAAAACGTCCAAATGCCGTACCTAGGAGTACTGTAGACAGTGCGACTGAGCCGACTTTCCATTAAGACATCGAAATCTCGTACCTACACGTACTATCACCACTTTGATGCACCCTCAGTTCCCTGTTGTATCGTCGCCTGCCCGCTCAGACCTCCTAGTGAGCAAATCCCTGCTCACAGGCAGCCCTTCTATGGAAAAGCTGAGCGACTTGGCATTTTGTCTCCTGCTGAACTCTTCACAAAATGTCTTAAGGTTTCAAGCGGACATCGGGCGGGGTGAACTTTTAAGACCTTCTGATACTGTAACCGGTTTGACTCGCTCTCGCGTCTGAAGAAGCCCACCTCTACCAACACTGTCCTCAGTTTGTATTCGTCTTACTTTGCTTTTTATCACCTGCGGTTTGGTTAATTTGCTTGAGTTCACTTGGTGTTAGCATTATGTTGTTAAATTTCCTCACTTCAGCACAGTCATTTGAACTATGTGCTTGTGAACCTGCCACTCTAAAGTGCGTTCTTCGACAAGTGTTGCCAGATTGATATTCTCTTTTTAATGTTGCGCCTGATGCGTTCGACAAGCGCCGTGAACTGTGTAACTGATTTATAATGTTTGCCAAGGTGGTACAAGTGATATTACTTATTAATCTTTTGATATAGTTTCACAGCATACATTGGTCAGAAATGCCCCATTAATTTTGCAGAAGACATTTACTCAGTGACATAACGGTATACTGTCAGGGTAATATACAAACAAGCTATAACTGTGTTGCCACTCACGTAATGTGGCCCCCTCACGGAGCTTCGGATTGCTAGTCAGGTTAGGACAGTCGTGTTTGTCCACCCCATGGGGATGTGGAGCAGCATCCCCATGTATGACGTCACGGATTCGCTCGAGTGTTCGGTCTACAAAACTGTCTCTCTTTTCATGTCCGCTTTGCCCCTTCCGTCCTTCCAACGCTTTCGCTGCTCTTATTCTTCTTAATTTACTGTTTCCACGCATTAGTCCCTCGCTTGCTTAGTATTGTACAGGTCCTTCCTTTTACCATTTTTTGGCATCAATGAAGTCTGGGTAAAGATACTTCAACTAAGGGAGTACCACTGCATGACATCCTGCAACTCTCCTCACACCACACGTGTTTGTGCTATCGTCAAGGTTTCCCACTATTCTTTTAACACAGTCTCCCGTCTCAAATCCTGTTCCGATAACAAAGCACTGCCGAGCAGTCAAGTCCATGGCTTCTTCATAGCGACGGTGATTCGTCAAATAGTGGCAGTTACTGGGCTTCACATTGTTATCCTTCGGAAATGTTATGGTCTCGGTTGCAAAGAATGTATTAGAAGCGTACCTACATATCTCTGCATCACCCTCAAATTAAATATGATATGAGACTAGTTTTATGCTTGATATTCCTGTTTGATGTTTGGTTCAGAGCGTACATATAAAATATACACAGTTTGGCAGCGAATTCAACGTAAATAGGCCTATATAAGTTCGTGCTTGGGAATCGCTGTTTTTTTTCTGGCTCTGAAACAATAAAAAAGACGTACAGTAAATTAATTTTATTTGGCCAGTTTATGCTTAGATCTTCCTGCTATATACACACTCACACAGATAATTCTCTACCTAATCTAACCAAAGCAGGGCTTCACCTAAATATTATACAATTTTGGTCATGAGGAACAAGAAAGATAGCTTTTTTTGGTAATTATATTACACAAACTAGGTATCTATTTCTTGAAAATCATTGCGTTTCTGGTTGATTTATTTGATGCTTTCGAGAATTTTGTTTGCATGCTTATTGTGTATCAAGCAATGTCTTCTTCACTCTTTACCATTAATGAAATAGGTTTGGTTCAAGCTTTGGTTACACCAACAAGAAATTCGTCGTGTGTGGCGAAACCAAAAAGCTGTTTAGTTGTCGCCTGCAATGGCTCGTTGTGATTTAAAAATGTATTTCGTGAGTGCCCTGCGGTCCATTACATTCAGCGATATTTGAACTTACTTTGCGATGCAGTGCACAGCCCCTGCTTCAGAATTGGTCGTTTAGTAATTTTCTTATTTGACGCAGAAGTAGGATTTGTTGACGTGTGTATAACTTAGTTAATCATTAGTTGTTGCTACATAGGTTTATGCTGTCCTATGTAGTACTCCTACGGAAATTGTCGGCGGTTTGGGACACGAATTACGGATCGTACAAGGCTCTAGTAAATCCATGCTATCTTTTTGTACGCATTTCTTCGGTTGCAATTTGACTTGCGACCGACACGCCGCCTTTCCACAGGACAAGTATGTTGATATGTTACTTATTTTTTATACATTGTTGGTTAGTATGAATCGCCGTTAGTGAAGAATTTGTGAAGGCGTCTTTTGAACAGGTTGACTGCTCTGAAGTTGTGCAGCGCTATATAGTTTTCCTTTCTTAGCTCCGCAATTGCGCTGCTATCCAATATCCATGTTCTGAAATTCGTTGGATGCGCCCTTGTATCTGCACTGGGCCGTGCAGTGCTAAGAAATTCTAGATAAAAATCTTTCTAGTTACGAAATGCAGTCATTACGTTACTTTCATATTTGCAGCAGCTAATTACATTCAGTGCACGCAGCTGTCTTGTAATGTGCTTCTTCTCCGAATTGATGTCGCTCGCTTAATTATCAGTTTTTTTTTTCGGTTTTCTGAGAATAAGAACGTGTAGTATATTATATCCGGGCTAGAAAAACAAGTTGAAAGCAGTGTAACCACCTGTCTCCCAAACTCGGTTGGTAAGATTCTCAGATATTTCAGTACTATATATAGCTCAGAACTGTTCGTTCTTGTTAATTTTTGCCTCATTTGCATGATGATGTGAGTGCGTTCGTTTGGAACATTCTTATGCATTTCATTATCTAGTCGATGTTTTTCTTCGTACTTTCNAGAACTGTTCGTTCTTGTTAATTTTTGCCTCATTTGCATGATGATGTGAGTGCGTTCGTTTGGAACATTCTTATGCATTTCATTATCTAGTCGATGTTTTTCTTCGTACTTTCTCTGCGAGTTTCTAACATGTGCTGCAACGTATTGTTCACTCGGCGTAATTCCATATGAATTTTTCCGTCGGCTTAAACACTTGTATATTGGCTTCAGCAATTTCTCATGAATCTGCTTTATTTTCCTTTTCAAAGTCTTCGAGCAGCACAGGATGGGTCAAAGGTTATTAGGGTTGGGTTATTTAGTTATGCCCATCCTATTTTATGGGGAGTCGCCTCCCCCCTCCTTCGCGGGATCCCCAATTGGCTACTTTAGTCTACAGTTAGACCTTCGGGACGTATTCCCTCCGTCTTGAGTTTGTTCCGCGCACTTTCGTACCAATGTTAATGGTGTGAGAGAGGTGATCTTCACCCGGGAACGTTGGGAGAGAGGTGATAATATTTTCATCCTTTATGTGTCTATATTTGATTCTCCTGAGAGTTGCCTTGCCACCCAAAAACTGCCAGAAGGAATTGAGATATCACAATCTCTTGCAGGCAGTGATTTATCAAAGTTTAAGAGAAAGTTCGAACACAGCCACATTTCGCCGTACCGGCCTGGGATTTTTATAGATTTTTTGTCCTTCATAGCTGCCTCCTTCTCACCAATTACTGGCTCCCAGCTATTCCTTTCTACCAATCACAGACTCTCAATCATTCATGCAGCGAGTCAGCCTTGCCGGAAAGTTCACCTTCTGATCTCTGTAGCCGTTCTTCCCTTTTTTTGTTACACTTCCTTGCGTGGTATGTATGATCTAATTATGAAAAAACGCTAAACTGGCGCTTTAGCACTTTGTGCCTCTCCCACCCATCATCGTGGGTGATGGTCTTACGTATAGTGAGATTTAGTAAGAGACACCTCCACATTTCGCCTTACGGGCCTGGGAATTTTTTTTCTTCGATGGCTGTTCTCTTCCCACCAATCACAGACTCCCAGCCATACGTGCAGCCAATCACCGAGTCAGCCTTGCCGGAACGTTTTGCTTTCGATCTCCGTAGCCGCTGCTACTACTTACTTCTATTAAACCTCCTTCTCGTTACACCTCGTGGCGTTCTAGTTTGTTTTGTTCTTTCTATGCAGATTTGCCGCTGTCTGTGCCCAGGCGCGTTGATCCAATGTGGGAAAGAACACTTACGTGCTTGGTTCGACTTTTCTGTCGATATGCTATATGTCCATTGCGTCTTATCCTTTGTGATACCGTTCGTTTGGAGTTAAACTATAGGAAAGTTTAAACTAGCTTAGATAAAATGAAAAAGTTGTCATAAATTTCTCTGGTGATTTTATCACAGAAAATTAATTGCATCTGTTTTTTTTTATTATATGTATTTTGTCGATACCTTATTTAGAGCTTGCGTTGACTTTTATGATGGTTACGAAAGTGAATTTGGTGTACGCCTAAGGGTTTCGCTGTTTTTATTTTTGCTATCTTTTCCGGCATGTAGACTATATTTTCGGGCGGCTGAAAGGCGCATTGGTAACAGTAGCATTATGGTAGTGACCATGGCTAAACAACGTAACAGGTTAACTCACCGCTTGATCATTTTGAGACGGTTCTGCGCATCTCCTCGTATGACGTCAGTTGGAGCGAAGAACGTCGGTGTTGCACAAGTATCAATAGTATTCCTAATTCATTTATACTATTCTTCCTGCTACCATGGGCTGATAATTGATGTATAGCTATTTTGGACCCGAAGAAAAGAACTTGGCGAACCTTCTTCGTTTTCCCGACGCTCCGGAGTAGCGAAAAAAGTGGGTTTTAGCAGCAATATAGTATACTAAGTTTTTACTCTCACCGGTAACATCTACTGTGCTTTAATCATTTTTTTTGCCCCAGCAAAATGAAAAACTGCTACGTAGTAATTATGAGAATTCAGTTTTCCCTCCAAATTTTTCCATGTACCCACAGATAACGCTAATTTCTCTTAAAGAAGTCATGAAACTTGAAACAAAATATTTCTTGTTAAACTTCGAACGCATGTCTAGTCAAGTTGCCCTAATAATTACGATTTCTCTGAAAACTCGAATAAAAATACTATGTTGACGGGGAAACTGTTTAATTACATGAAATACTACTTCTGAACGACTGATACGTGAAGCTTGAACTAGTGAAAACACACTCCTCAATTTGACCTTTCGCAATATTTTGATGAGAAAAGCTTTTTAAAATACAAATTTCAGATGTAAAATTGATAAATTTGGACTTACGATTATTTCTAGAACGTTTAATACGCCACCGATAGTACGTATGGAACTGTAGCTTTTTCCTGTAAGCCATGTTCTTCCGCGGTAATTTTTCATGGCGGAGTGTACTAGTATGTAAAATGATGTATGATGATTATAAAATAAGCCATATCAATGCTTAGGAAGCCATGGCTATATTGTTGTAATTGTTTTCTTCGCCTGTCAACCTATTCGTTTGACATTTTATTGCCTTATTTCTCATTTTTGCATCGCATAGTTAACAGCTGTGATAGTGTAGAAATGATTACTCTACTTTTTTCTTCATGGCATTGAAGCTCACGCTCACCGTATTTATTAAACAAGTAACAGGTATGAACTAATTAACACGGTTTGCTATTTATCTCTCCCCCTGACGTCACAGGAGTGGGCGGGGCTTAACACGCTACCTGCGCGTGAGTTAACCTGTTAACGTTGTTCAGCCTTGGTAGTGACCGTACACCGTCTCTTGCCCGGTAAAGGGTTAAACTTACTGGTTGAGCCGCATAACGTTGGACAAGTTTCCCTTGTTAATTAATTTTTGTAGGCAATAGACATGCTACTGATTGAGGCTGTTGCCGTACTTAGCTTGAGGCTAAGGTCGTCACAGGCATATTACGCGAGACACTTTGCAGCATAGTGGACTATGTCTTTCGCCGTCCCGGTATGGTGGTTAATTTGAGACTTTAGGGACTTGTCGTGCGCCTTTGTGTTTAGCTGCCAAGATGCAAAATCTAACTGGAGGACGGGACAAAGAATGAAAACATAGCCACGATGCCCGTATTCTCGACATCTATCAAACGTTCCACTGTATGTCAGCAACTCTCTTCTGCTTTCTTCACAGCTCCGGAAACCAAAATAAACTTCTGGAACTGCACTGCTACCTGCACCGGTCTATGGCAGTTTATTACGATATGTTGTTCAGTTGAAATTGGACGTTCTGTTATTCCGATGTGTGACGCTTTTCGCGCCGCCTGTGTCTGTTCAGTTTCTATTCTGTCCGCCCGAAGATACCCAAGCAGCTCTCGCCAGTTACTGCAATTAGTGTTAACTAGTCGCTGTATGCCGGTGCCATCGGTGCAGGTTTGTGTTCCAATTGCTGCCTCCTTCTCTCCTAAGTTCGTTCACGCCGCCCCTGTATGTGCTTGATGAGAGCAGCCAACTGAAGAAGCTGCCAATATATTTTTTCTTCTCCCAGAAAAACCAGAACGACCACTTTAGCCCGGCGTCATACGCGTCAGCCGCTCGCTGCTTATATATTTTTATTTTTTGTGTGCACGTGATTGACGCACTTGTCATCATGCGTGGCTTCTTTTGAAGATGTCATTATGTTCACAGTGCTTTCCCTCTGACGACATACTGTTACGAACTTGGTGCAATTATGACTGCGCTCTTGCTTGCCCTCATGACAAACAAGCGCGAGTTTTGTGCTATGTTGGGCACTCTGCAAGAGCTCTAGTTGGGGCGGCGCGAGTCTCCTAAAGGCGCGCACTGATAACCTAAAACCTTGTTAGGTTCTTCCTGTACCTACGAAAGTGAACTCAACACAATGCTGTTATTTTTTTTTTTTGAGGTCACACCAAAGCTAATTAGTTTTATGACATTGAGGAAATGTGAGGATCTAGCCAAATTTTGATGCAACATTGTCAATACATATTTTTCTGAGGTTGAAGTGTAGTAGAAAGAATACCTTCAACATTGAAGTGCTAATCTCACCTGATATTTTTCATGAAACGTTCTTGAAAGATTGATTATATTATTGTGCATTTTTTTCTGTAAGCTCCTGACACTAAAGAAACGAATATATCAACGAAATCAAACAAATCTTGTAATGTTTGCGGAAACTCATTGTATGTGTGATAGTAAAGAATGTATATTTATATAAAGGTCTTCGCTAGGTCCGATGCGCCTTCCTAGATGGCGTTGTTATGTGGGACCGGACCGAGCTAAGCTTATACACGCGGCAACGGTTTCGCCTCATCTTAAATTATATTTTCCTTATATTAGGCTGGGGCGTAAGTCCCGGCGGTTCTCTAGGAATGGGCCAGTTAGTCCATTCACTGCCGGCCGTCTTAGCTAATCTAATATGAGGATTATTTCGACACCTGTTTCCATTATTTATGGGACAATTGATTCGCTACTTGACTTTCATTCTAATATTTTGTATTGTGAACGTACCATGCAGGATGACCACCTCAATATTAACTGTACGTAATATGGTGAAGATGCAATTTTGTACTCCTAGATCTATCTTTTGCGGCAACTTTCGCTATGTAAACGATTTCAGAAAAATATATTGGAGTACGGTAGGCACATATACCACCCACACGACCCGAGAGATAAAGAGTGGCGTCCTGAGTCCATTTGGACTCTTGTAGCCCGCCAGGGTATGCATCATTATCTGGACAGACAGTGCAAAAAACAGGCACACACGCTGTTCCCAATACAGTCATGCACTGCTCACGCTGAAGCAGGCTGTAAAATGCAGTGCCAGGTCCGGAAATCTTGACTTTTTACTGTAATTTTGGCGTTTGATTTGATTTCTCAATTTTCGTAAACATTGATCAATTTCGTAGCTTCCAGTTTCTTGTTCCTTTTAGTATCAATTTTTTATGTCAACTTGTTTCGTGCCTCGATTTAATTTTTTGTTTCTTTCTGTGCAGGTACGAGGGAAAACGGGGCTCTCGGGCTATACAAGGTTCTATGGTAAGAACAGTGTCTTGTTTTTGTTAGAGAGTCTGCGTTTCCTATACCGTGTGTAGGTGTTTCTTCTCTGCTTTGTGTATCTTGTGGCTTCATATCAGCGATTATGGTTGGCGAAGAAAGGAAACAATGTTTTTTTATTTAGCTATAATGTAAAGTAATGGCGTTTTTGCGCCATGCATAGGAGATCAGGTAGTGTCTACGTTAAACAAAATATGCTCAAGGCAGTAACACTAGAAATACATAATTCTTCAGTGTATTTGTGGTAAATGTTCTCGCGTGTCTTGAAATGTGCAAGTTGTCACATTAGTCAAAGGCTTCTTTATATTAACCTTGGACAGTATAATATTGATAATTATTATTCGTGTTACCGGAGAATCTGTCTTTCTTTTGCGTAGCATAGCGCATATGTTCAGAAAGTGTAATTCCGTGTCAGCTGTTGATTAAAATGCGCTGAATTTTCTGCCAGAAGCCAAAGGTTGTTAAACTAACCAGCGAAACAACGGCTACGTGACTCGTCTGGCGGGCGACCTTTGCAGGAACCTTGGTGAGGCGTGACGGAGCGACTGGACTGCTGCTTGAGCGGCACGCAGGCCTAACCTCGACCCGGTATAACCGCGTAAAATAATGTATGTGTCTGCAGGCCCTGAGATATGTCGACCCTTGCATACTATGAAGTCGGAACGGAAAATCAGTTAACGCACGACGACCGGGGCTCGCATGGCGCCTTACAAGTTAACGCTGTGCATGGCACCTCCGTTACCTCTGCACCCACCTACGCAGCATAGGTACGTTGCGTCACTGAGATCGGGAACGCTACTCCCATGATTCGATTTGCTCGGTTGTGCCAGCTTTGCTCATTACTGATCTTTAGGTATCAATCTACCAGTTGAGTCTTGGTGTAGCCACTTGGAGTTTTCGCCGACGCGTAGTAAGAAAGAAATTTCTGTGACAAGCGATGTAGGTGTTGTAAAGTTGATAGTTGTAGCAAAGACAATTCTCGCCATGCGTCGCACTCACTGGTATTTTTGTTTATTGTGGCTTTTGTAAGCCATGGCAAGATAGTGAAAACAAAATTGAGTCTGCTTATCACGTACAGGTCACTGTTGTACTATCATCCGATAAGTGGCTATGCAAATGAAATGAAACTCCAAGTTACTACGATGGCTCGCTCTTGTTGCGATGACAACTTGACTAGAGCCCCTACCGTTGGTTACTATCTTACGGTCAACCCAAGGCGCATTAGAACCTCACCTTGAGCTGTTACCATTGGCAACTAACCATCGTACGGTCAACCCAAGGCGCATTAGAACCTCACCTTGAGCTGTTACCATTGGCAACTAACCATCGTACGGTCAACACAAGGCGCATTAGAACCTCACCTTGAGCTGTTACCATTGGCAACTAACCATCGTACGGTCAACACAAGGCGCATTAGAACCTCACCTTGAGCTGTTACCATTGGCAACTAACCATCTTACGGTCGACACAAGGCGCATTAGAACCTCACCTTGAGCTGTTACCATTGGCAACTAACCATCTTACGGTCAACACAAGGCGCATTAGAACCTCACCTTGAGCCGCAGCATCGCATTACGCCGTGAAAATGCTGCCGGTCACTCTAGCAGCGCACGTCTCGAGTGCAACTTGAGATGCTACTCCGGTGTATTTCTTCCTTTGTGTTCGTGCCCGACCTGTGGAATAATTCACCTCCAGCTTGCTGCTACTGCGCATAAGTGCACCAAGAATTGCCTGTTGACTTCCTTTTCACCCATAAGTTAGAGTTTATTGTTTGGTTTGATTGTTGCTCGGATCCACCTGACCGTTCTCTCGTTAGCTCACCAGTTTGTTGAATTGCGAACCATACTCTTAGCATTACTCCCTAAAATGTTTCACTACTTTACTATTATCGTGTTTATATCGCTGTCCCCATTTTTTTTAAGAGACGAGATCATATGTCTCTCTCACCAACATTTCCATAGACCCGACTCCTGAGCAGAGTTGATCATTTACGAGAACCTCGCTGTGATTATTCATAATCCGTCTGTACGCACTTTGTGCTCCAGTACCTATTTATTTCCTGAACAAATGCTCATATTTTGTATGAATTGGAAGTCTGTATTTCTTATTATACAGTGTCAGTAAAAACTCGTGAAACATCTCTATTGTTTGGGGAAGACAGTGCATGTAAAGTAAACTACATAGTCTTTTGAAATGATCAGGTTGTATTACTCAGTCATTTCACCTTTATGTTCATTGACTTCTCTTGCTCATTTTTTGGTATACTTTTGATCAAAAACGTGAGTTATTAAAGCAATGTTGCATCGCACAGTAACTTAGCTCTATCATGAGCTTGAACACTAAGCTAGTACTTTTCCCATGTAATTTTTCTGATGTGACTCAAACAATTTTCTCTGGGATTTAGATATTGAGAGGAAATTTTCCAACTGCCGTGATGGGTAGTTAAAACTGAATGTTCCCACTTGTTAGTAAAAATATATTAAAAGTTGTTCTTGGTTTACAAAAGCTGTGATGGTACTAAAGCTTACACTTCGAGCGTTTTTGAAGGTGTTTCAGTTCCCAGATATCGCCACAATGTAGTGCTTGAAAATAGGGTGAATCATAAAGCCTATGATGCAAATCCTAATATATTAGAGGATCGTAATAATTATTGCCGTTTCATTTTTAAAGAAGACTTTAACAGTTGTTTCTGGCACTGTAGAGTATTAAATATACTACTGAGTAGGGATGGCGAATATAGAGAAACTTTGTATAATTTAAAGTCTTTGTGCGGCAGACACGCCGGCCGCATATGGGCTGTGGCGTCCGCTATATATGATATGCTAAGGTCGCACGCACATCAGTTGTGCTTGCACCCATTGAATGTCATTGAGTGATATAAATATAAGGATTAAAGTAATGTTAGATAGTCTGGCTGAGCGGTATGCCTCAGACGGTGCGAAGCAGTTCCTTAGAACTTGCATGAATCGCTTTTGCGGACGCGTTGAAAATCCTCCCCGTTGAGAGCCTCAGTTAATATGACACCAAGATGGGTATAACCATCCACTCTGACGGTGGTCCAAAAGAAGGATGGGCATGAGTTCTGCCCCGGCCGCCGTTCTGCCGGCGCCGACGGGGAGGCCAGAGCTGTTGTTGGCTGTGGCTTCTTCATTGCAGGTGTCTGCGCGAATTCTTCGCTTTTCGTGGAAGCTCTTCTATTATTTGCGATGAAGCAGCGCCAGCAGCATTGATGACCCCCATCACATCATTAGAAAGTAGAGGAAAAGAGAGATCTTGGCGGCTTTGCTTATGCCGGGGCGTCTGCAGTGCGCCCGTTCCTGATGCGCCATAGCCGGGAAAAACAAGAGTTCATGGGGGAAACCTGTTTCCATGGGCGCTTTGACAGCCAATGCGGTGGGTGTAGGGCCGTAGGGTGTTGCGGGGGCGAGATCCGGCTTAACCCTATGGACCTGTGGCGGGAGCTGCGCGTGTCTCAGCCATTGGTACATGTTCTTCAGTTCGGAACGCTGGTTAGAGAATATCCGTAATGTTCACCAACGAACTTTCGTTGCTGCACTTTGCAATTTTTTTGGTTTGTAACGAATTTGGCTTTTACTTATAAAAAATTGAGGCCACTTTGAGTCCATCCCCCTCCCCGGTGTCCCCAATTGAAGATATTTCCCCCACTCTGCGCAGTTGCACAGTGTCCCGTCCCCTGTTCAGTTGAATGTGCAACCACACTTTTTGTGCGAAACAAATAATAAAGATAAGCTAGCAAACTTGTCCAACCTAACCCAACGCTACCCGCCTAAATCTATTCTATCCTATAATGCCCTTACCTTACCTTCCAATATTTCCTGTTGATGATTGTCCTCCCAATTATGAGGAACTGAAGAAATCCCACGCTCCCCCCACCTCCTCCTTAAACTACACTGGGAGAATGAGCTCCAGTTGACTAAAAATTTGTTACGGGTCCTTTTTTGGTTGATATACGTATATATTTTTATTTTTTTACCTCCCAACAAGCCCTTACCTACTGTGGCGATTCAACTAGTGTCACTTCCATGAAAAATTAAGTTTTGTTGTGAATGGTAACGGTTTGAGTATTTTTCGCGGAATCGTACACGGAATCTGAGTCATCTTCTCACACACGGTCGTTATTCAAGCTGAAGTATATTTTTGGCATGTTGCTCGAGAAAATTTTTGCGTAGTGGTAAATCACTTTCTTGGCCAAAATACACACTGGGTATAGACGGTATGGATTACGTTGGGAGTTCTTCGTGCGCTGTATACTGCCCTCTATTAAGCAGTACCCACTGAAGTATTTGCTTATTTTCTTCATATTCTTTTAGCTACTCTCTGCTCTATATCTGTTCAGTTATCCTCCCGTGCCAACCCTACGCCTCTGTGGACGGTACAGCTCGTGCTATCCGTACGAAAGTGACTCGTAATTACGTCAGCCGCTGATACATTAACTCGTTAACCTTCAGCAACCCTAAATACGCCAGGGTCTATTTCGTACACTGTACAGTATGTGGCTTTCGTGGGATTCTGGTATGTGTGCCTGTAAGATAGGCCTTATTCTATCTCAATTCAACCTATCCTAACCTAACACATACTCTAAAGTAGGCCTTGAAAAGGACTAGGTATACCAGGACGCCTATTTCCTAGGTACTGCAGACTCCCTACTCACGAAATGTTTACTCTTATCGTGCGTTTGAAGGAGAGTGAACTTCGTTTTCAGCTTGTAAAACTAAAATGAGCTCGATACCTGGACGTGTTACGTGCTTAATTACTTTAATGAGCAAGTGGCTATAACCAGTTTGGAGTTAGCATAAAAATACGCTAATAGGCTTTGGGGAGTTGCGGGCCCCAAGAGCGCCAGCGAATTACCTTGCCATAACACAAGTTTTCGGAACCTCTTTCTGGCCAATTTGCTTCCTTCCTTCCTTGCTATTTCGTACTCCTAAAAAAGTTTATATTTGTTTTTCTCGTTTCATAATATTCTCTACCCGTGCACGTTGATCCGGCGTGGAGACGCGCTCATGCATGGATTCCAAGTATCCATTGATACACTGCCCGCCCATCATACTTCTCATTTTGCGTGCCATTGTATAGTGCAAAAAGAATGCTTAAACCTTTTATTGTTATGATCAGAAGAACGTATTTGGGGAGCAACGCCCCCTCCCTCCCAAAGGAATCCTGAGCCCTATGGCTTTCTTCGGGAATGGGCATTGCCGTGCCGACTTCGCTTACTTCCTTTTGTTTATGGTTTACTGGCAATTTCTCTTCTATTTTTCCTTTCTCTTCCTAACTTGGTTGTTCTCATGCGCAGTAATCTTTCGTGCATTGGTTCCTTGTTTAGCTTTGATATGAAGTGTCCCTTCTTTCTCTTGTAACTATACCTATATTATCGTACTACCGAAGTTAATTCCATATGTTTTTCTCTAAGAGAATGTGATTATGTACCGTACTTTTGCATTGGTTTGATGTGTTTAAAGTTTCTATTTTTCCTTCTGGTGTTACATTCAAGAGGAATATCGTCTTCATAGATTAGTTATAAGAATATTAGAAAGCTTTTGGTTCCTACTCCCAATGGTCTCCATGATTAAGTCCCACTTTCCTCTGGAAATGTTTAAATCAAATATTTTTCAATCCTCTTGGTTTCCATAATTAGCCGTCGCATCATGTATTTACATTTTTTAAACTAATTCGATGCGTGGGGAGGACTACAGGTAGGTACGTACTGTTTGGAAGACGCCAATTGCTAGGACATCCCTGCGAGTGCTGCGCATCGCGTCAGTGCGCACTCGAGACGCCGCTCTAAATTACTCTCCGAGTAGGTCTCACATAGGCATAGAGCATGTGCTTAGGTGATAGTTAGGGTTTATTCATCTTATGTTGTGGGAGTCGCGCCTCAGAGGCGCCCCATGTGTTACCTTAGCTCACTAGGTAGGCCGTCGGTCGGGACATCTTTCTTTCGTGCCTGCTGTGCTTCCTATCAATTTTTTTCTCCTCCTACTAGTTACGCTTTGTTCTGTTCTTCCTTTCTTTCCCCAACTTGCTCTTCATATAGCTACGCCTTGAATCCCTGGATTCCATGCGTCTCTCAACCTACATATCTCTATTTCCTCTCTTGGGATTGTAGGGACCGCTGTTTGTAGAGCGTCTTAAACTAGGACTGTGATAATAACTGAAGTCCTCGCCTAAATCCACAGCATAGCACATCAGACGACAACAGTCTGGGATATACAGTGAGCTCACAACTCCGAACAGAGATATTGATGCTTTCGGACACACACCAATCTGTCGTCTAGACAGCACCGCTTTCTCTTCGCTACGATGTCAGTTTATTCTCGATCTCCTCTGTAACATTGGCTACTGCGCAGTGTGTATGGACAGTCTAGTGTCGCAAGTCGTGTTCTGTTTTGAATTTGCACTAAGTTAAGGAACACAAATTTCAGCAAAAATCCGTCGTAAACTTGGGGTTCTGCAAGTGCTCGTCTTTGCGTTTATTACTTCTGAGCACATCAGTCTTCGGAGAGCTGCAACAGTGTTCCGCTGTCGTAGTTTCTTATACCCGCAGCTTGGAACAGGCGGATTTTAATAGCTTTGATACCACAGCTTTTTTATTTTATTGCGCAACGGTGTTCGTGAGTATCAGTCGAAATGCGTCAGTCAAGGCCAACAAATCCTTGTTTGGATGAAGGGATTGAAATCAAGACAGTTAGTGCGCATGCTCATACCAGGGAAAATTTTATTTATGTTTATTTTTGGTTTCTTTTAAAATTTTGTAATGAATACCTTTAACTGTTACTGAGCCACTGGTAAATTTCTGCTCGTGCAACATCGACGATTCTTTTATGGCTGATTTACCTAAACATCGAGCGCGGTCAGAGATTTGTGCTTGTGTTCCGTGGCCCAGGGTCTTGTTACTTGTACTGTATAATATACTATGTATATAAGGCTGGCGGCACCATACGAATTTACCGACAACCGTGGCATTATGGTCAACTGTCCTTGCGCAATCGGAGCAACTAACTGTTGCTCGCCCTCAACTTGAGTAAAGATGATGGCCAAGAAAAAACTTGGGGAGGTTATCAGGGCTGGTCATCTTGGCGCTTTGCTCTCATTGGCTCTGTCTTTGTGCTTCACTGCGCCCCGTGCTGCCCGCGTCTCTTTCGCTTTATACGTAAATGCTGAATTTTACGCCCTTGCCTTTGCTCCCGGATGCTCTTTGTGTCGCACCACAGGCGTGAGCATTTCTTCTTTTAAGACGTGACTTGGCGGATGCTCTTACTCCTTATTTTATAAATTTGTCAAATTCTGTACTTAACGGCATCAAATAAATAGATTCAAAGCATGCCTTCTTAGCACGAAGAACAGCAGTCGAGGATTAGCTTCTGTCATAAACAATATAATTACAACTGGTCAAATAGCGAGGCAAAATCTCTTCCCCATTGGCAAAGAGACTAGTGATATTCTTTGCTAATAAGAAGCTTAAATTCACTTTGTTTCCAAATAATGAAGTATGTTACTTAGAGGTGTAGCAGTTTCTTAGTGAGGACGTCGTTGACTGCCTCATTAATTCGAAATAATGCCTTCACCATTCTCTTTGAAGCGTTCCGTTGGGAATTTCGGGGCATCACCTCCGCCGATACGGTGATTATGCTACCTTCCCATTGCGACGCACGAGCCTGTGACTAAACACAGGAATAGTCCGGCGCGATATAGGCAGTGTGTCACTGAAGCGCTAGTAAAGGTTTCTACTACTACTACTACTACTACTACTACAACCTTCCCATTATGAGGAATGACGTGTTGCGTGAATATGGCTACTCCCTGTCGTGAATTAGTTCACTTGGATTTGTGCTCAATTGCAAGTTCAGTGCATTTATTGTGCATAAAGAGTTCGCCTGAGTTGCTGATTCCGGGCATTCAATTGCTCTTCTCATGAAATGGAACTGAAGAAATCTGAAAGGATCGTTTGTTCTGTCGCTTTCGTGTCTTCTGAAGCCCCCATCTTATATACTGAACAGTGAAATACATTCAAATGCGCCAAGGTGTAGTTTCATCGTTCACTAAATTATTTTAATTATTCTATAAGAACACGGACTCAATTTCGACGTTTTTGTTTTCTCAGTTTAGCTGTTTCATAAAATTCCTTTATCTCCAAGATCATTTTGCTAAATATTTTTCGAAAACCTTGTATAATCTACAGCAGAGTGAATTCTTTTAAATTTCAATAGATTTATCAGGTGTTGCAATACATCAGTCCGCGTGTATTCCTTTTGCTAGATACAGCTCAAAGGCGTTATTAGCCATTATCTGGGCAGCTACATGTAACAAAATACAAACAAAGGTGGTCAGTGACCGCTGCCAGTTCTCTAAAGACTACTTCTGGACTAATCCCTACACTCTACCAGAAGTTGGTAGCGGCAGACGTCGTCTCCCAGCAGCGGCGCCTCCAGCAACGACGGTGTGCTCATCACTGTCACTGTAACTCGATTTACTGCTCCCTCACGCCGTCTATGCTGCTCTCATTCGCTCCAAACGGCGCCTTTTTAACGTTTTTCTCCCGTGAACTATTCCAAGGATCAGGTTTGATAAAGGTAAATAAGTTGCAATTGGTCACGTCAGTATGTTGCTGTTGCCATGTGAGTCCAGCAAATTTTAGGGTTTGGGAACGAAGATTGGTTCCGGCTGACGTTATTACTACGTGTGTGTACACCAAGTTTACGAATGCTGCTGATAAAATGCTGTTTCTCCGATAGCTTTTCGTGTTGGAGACAGCCTGAACTGTACATACTAACTAGACGCGCAATGGCGGCATAGATTGTCAGTTGATCCTGAAATGTTCAATCAAAATTATCATTTCTCCCAGCAACAGCAGCGCTGTTTGAAACGTCATGTAGCTAGTCATTATTACCATTATATTGAGTAGTTTAAGCCTCCGTCTCCACAATAATGGCGATCTAACCAGGAAGAAGCAAGGGACATATAGGATGACGATAGAAATATGGGGAACCCATGCACGAAGGTGTTCCCACACAGGATCTACGCGCATGAGAACAGCAAGTCGGGAAAGTAGAGGAAGATCAGAATAAAGCATGAGTAAGTAGGAGTATGAAAGTGGAAGGAAGCAAAGTGGGCATGAAAGATAGCCGTCCCAATGGCCTGGCCATTGGCTATGGTAACCTACACGAGCCCCCTGGGGTCGCCGCGCCCCATAACATTCATGTAGCTAGTCGACATGTGGCGCTGTGCCGTTAATTTTTCACCACGAATAATGTTTCGTAAGAATAGCTACTGAAGAAGGTCCTTATGGGCCATTGCAACTTGAAAGGTTCAACTCATTAATCTATAAAGAACACCTTCATTTTTCGAAAGGATGACACCATAAATACATTCAATAAATGGACACGATGCGGTAATGGGTTGAGTCGACCTTACTCAAGCTGTGCTGACACCCTGCGAGGGCTCTACTGGAGGAATACAGTAGATGAAGGAACCCTTGCATCGTGACAGCTCTGCTCCAGAAATGTAGGGTTAAGATGAAGTAAAGTGAATAAGCATGGTCAAGTCGTCGTTTCTTTATCGGCGGGGCGAATCGACATCGCTCTATACCAGGAAGTAAACTCTATATAACTATTTGAATATTAGTGTAGACTCCTTAGTGCCTGTGATAGGAGTCGAGAACACCGTATGTGCATACACGGTATCACAAATAAAGTACTATGGGACATTTCACTGAAACGTACTATTTTTTGTCGTTTTAACGACGAAATTCAAATAATGAGATGAGACATTTGTTTCCGGAGCGCCAAGAACTTTGTTCCCTACCAATGCTTCCAAACGAATTGTTTCAATTTAGAAATATCGCTTTTGGCAACTTGGATGATTACTGCGGGAGTGTTGTAGCTTTCAGTTTCCTGAACACATCATACCTCGAATGTGGCGAGTTCGCCAATTATTAAAAGCTCTAATTTACCAGGCTGTCAATTATTAAAGTAAAGAATTACATTAGCAAACCTTCACTGATAATACTGGTGGTCAAACTATACTGTAATAGCTGGTAACAGTTTACAGACACGTTTCAAATCTGTGAACGGAAAAGTACCCCACCTCCTTCTGCCTCAGGCTTAGTCAGGAGGGTAAGGGTACTAAAATGTTTCAAGCATTCAGCCTCGCCACAAAAAAAAATTGTTTAGCATTACTGCTGCAAGCTTCGATTATTGAAATCCGGCTCCTTCGACGCTGAGTTTGAAGCGCTTAAAACCCCGCTCCTTGTTGCATTAGAGAAGGTGGGGCGAAATAGATGTTTATGTAAATAAGTATCCATTGGTATTTGTTATGGTCTTTAGATCAGTGTGTTATTGGGTAGAAATATGATGGTAGTGTAAGCTTTACCTTATTCGTCTCTTGCGCGTGTATCGTCTTCAGCATGCTGTCAACATCGTCATCCGTGATGAGTATCAACAACGCAAATTTTGTCAAGCTTGAGTTAATAAATAATTTTTGGCGGTGTGGGCTAGTTATTATACTCCTGATACGTAGCTTGTTGCTCCTCCCCCGAGATGTGCGTATCAAATTAAAAAAAAAAATTACTTCTCGTGTGTTGCTTGCATGCAAAGATTGACACCGTTGTTGATGCCACTATAGTCATGGATAAAAGGACTAAGACTTGTATTAAATTGTTAGTTTTTACTTTTCAGATATGATATCGTCTAAACTTAAACCTTGTGTTATCGTTGCTCTTCACAAAGAATGATTAACGTGCAAATAAAAAGTTATTAGGAAAAAAGCATCAAGAGCTATAGTTTTTATAATTTCAAATAGTTCAAGAAACATGCACAGTTTAAGAAAAAAGTCACGTAGGCGACCAAAATTATCAAATAAATGCCAAGATCGGGTCGTAGTTAGGTGTCAGCCAAAGAATCACTCGGCCGTGAGTCCACAGCTTATCGAGGTATGGCAAAATGCAGGAGGGAACGCATCATCTCCCACCGTGAGGCGAAGACCTTTTGATAAGGGCTCTAAGTCCAGAAGAGCTGCAAAAAGCCTCTGCTCTCCGGAAGAGAACGTGAAAGATGAAATAACTTTTTTGTACAAAAAAATATTGGAAATGGGCTGCTGCTCGAGATTGGAATAAAGTAATATTTTTTGATGTGGCTCCATTCACACATTTGGATGACCCAGAAGTTTTCTTGTTTGAAAAATAATAAAGCAAAATATAATTTGACAGCCTGTGTCATACCCTCAGTGAAACATCCGGATACAATTCATTTCTGAGGATGCTTTTCATCCAAAGGAACTGGTGCATTGACATTTTNGATGTGGCTCCATTCACACATTTGGATGGCCCAGAAGTTTTCTTGTTTGAAAAATAATAAAGCAAAATATAATTTGACAGCCTGTGTCATACCCTCAGTGAAACATCCGGATACAATTCATTTCTGAGGATGCTTTTCATCCAAAGGAATTGGTGCATTGACATTTTTGCCAAAGAACACCGCTATAAATTCTCTCAGTGGTACCAGTCCGTTTTGTATAGGAGCAGCGTGTTCCAGCCGCTTGAGCTTACAACTTCATCTTTCAACATTAGGAAATACCTTGTCGCCTACCAAAAGTCATTAAGAAATTCTTTTGTGATAGAAACATTCAAGCATTAGACCCTTGGTCCGGAAACTCGCCAGATTTAAACCCCCCTTTTAATGAATGTGGTGATTTGACAAAATCGTCGAACACCATTTGCAAAGTTATTGAAAAACTCATTTCATACACGCCAAAACGAACTGTGGAAGTTACAAAGAAACAACGTCATTGTAACTATTGAATGTATTTCTTACTTTCATGTTTTTTGTTATTTTGTCTCTTGTGAATAAAACTTCTGGGATTGTTAATACGTTTTTATTGTATATTAAAACGTGTCATCGTAATATACATACAGTAGCTTGTTTGCGGCAAACAAAAATATAAAAATTTTAACTGTTTGGCCGTGACTATATAGTAATGGCGATAGATTTCTTATTCTGATCCGGCGCAGCAAGACAGTTGTACATTCAAAGATACGCAGCTACCTCGGAAAAACGTCTATGCTGATCGTAGGAATGAATGTTCTTGTTTTTCGACTTAATCAAAATAAAGTGTGTCTTGTATCGCTTTATTCAAAAAGTGGCTACTCAAATTTTGGGAAAAATCATTGAACTAAATGTTACTTTGCGTTTCATTTTTACATCAAACACCACAGCGCCTGTATTGGACATTGATTGGTGCTCTGGTGGTGCATTTATATGTGTAACGTATAAGATTCACAGCTTGGGCTTGGTTAACATTACAGCAAGATATAGCTGTGCAGACAAGTATTACCGCTTGGTACTCTTTCTTTCTAGCAAGAGCCCAGCGTTTTTCACGGAAGGAATTACAAACTGTGCAGCTTGCACAAGAAATCGAAGTTACAGTTTCTCCTTACAGGTTGACCCGGTCAGCACAGCCTATATTTTTATAAATACCAGCATCGATTTTATGTTTTCAAGTGCGGGGCGTTGTTTCCTTTTCTAAACACTTTTACGGCGTATTCAACAGGCAGTCAAAAAGCTTGCTTCGTTTTGTTTCTTGTTGAAGTTACTAGTAAACATAGATGACTTTTCATGACCCAACAGTTAGTATTTTCCCAGAGCGTATTAAAATATAATCTTCCGAGCGTCGAGTTTTTTGCCTGACGCTGTTTATGGGCAGCAGTATAAAATGTGTCGCGTAGCAACGTCTGATTCGATCTCTTCCATGTCACTGTCTACCACATTATTTTATATTTTACTCGGAAATGAAACATTATGATATGAATTACATTAGAAATTGCTCTTGGGAATCATCCACCGTCTGCATACTAATTCTTTCCATGCTCAGCACACTGGAGTCGAGCACCATTATTTGGTTGTAAATATCTTGGCCCTGAGCACCAAATGTTCATGAATTTACCAACTTCCTAAAGCAGTTTCTGCATTTCAGACAAGTTAGTTTAAGTGTGAAAACCAAAATAGGAAGAGCGGTGAAGTCTTTGCTATTTCGCTCACGCTTACATCTCCTCGATCGTGTAGTCGGAATTATGCATCGACCACAGCGTTTGGGACGAGCTCAGTCCTGTTCTCGGTGTTCGGTTACGTCACTCTTGTACTTATATGGCCTGAGTCTTCGCACAATGCGTCCTAGACACTGGATTAAGTATTCATGAGGAATATATATTGTTCGGCTGGTTGCTATCAGCTCCGAGCTACTGTAATATTGGAGAAGCATTCAAGCAAATAATGAGAGCTTCATAGCGCTGCCGCTTAACGAGCGAGTGTGTGTGTCCCTTGCAGACCGATCCTCTCTCTGTGCTATTGCTACCGGCTCTTTGCCCTTATTGACTTTGCTCCCTGCGAGCTTTCAATAACCGATGCTTCTTCCATTGATCCTATCTTGCTAATTAACCCAATAAATTTCATCCAAAGAAACTTGAAGCTGCCCTCTTTTTTTTAATCGTAGTTTTCACTGCGCCCAAACACGCGATTTTCTTTCGGCCTATATGAGGCTCCATTTTGGACACAAAACTTTTCGTTTTCTTTTGGGAATTTGTTTTTTGATGTGCTTTTGGTGTACAGTGCTTATTGATGAAATTTGGCGAGTGTATGTGTATCTGTCCGATTGTAAGTGAACAGTTGCTGGTCTTCAGCAGAGAGAATAATATCCAAGCATTTTGCATTTGCAGTTTATTTTCATTCTATTTTGTGCAGCGATGATAAAAAGCGACAAAAAGGTTAAATTGCATGTCTCGGTGAGTCAGAGGCGTCTCTAGAATTTTTGTTTATTTCGAGGCCAACATTGGAAGTTTGTGAAGAGTTTAACTTGTACACCGTCTGCGCGATGATGAACGCCCCAAAGTTTGTGTGTATTGCGTGCGCCAGCGGCCCCAGATTTTTATATTTCGTAATGTATCGACATGAAACTTCTGACTCATATCAAAGAGAAAATATTGGGTACTGAGTTTCATGTTCTGCTGTACTATTTTTATCCCGCAAGGGGCGTAGGATGGGCCGTAGGTCATTGCTTTAGGTTTGTTAGGTTTACCCTTTCAGTGTTATTGTGAGCAGCTCCTCCAGGGTACCCTATAGGTATAGTTTGCTTTAGCTTTTAGCTGTGCCTTTGAGACGCCTGTCTTTCGTGCCCACTTTGCTATCTTCTGTTTTCATGCTCCTACTGACCATTCTTTGTTCTGTACTTCTTGTTCGTTTCTATCGAAATAGTATACGTCCCTTGTTCTTTCTTCGGTGACATGCTATTCAAGCAGAAACGGAGGCTTAAACTGCAAACTAGAATTAAATATACAAGCTTTGACGTGGATTTTCCTGACGGTGATTATAGACTCACGTGCCTGAAATCGTCGTGAGTTAATCGAATGCAGGAGCTTCATTTACAATCCTGAGGATCTTGGTATTGAGTTCACGAACTTTACTATTTCAACATGTTTACGATTTTCCTTGAATTGTAAGTTTGTACTACCCGGGACTTTTGGAACTTCCACAGAACAGAAATATCAGTCGTCATTTATACCTTGACTCGTAAAATGGCCACAAAGAGTTACTTCGGGCTTTAGAATTCCACTGTCGTCTCCTGCACATTGCGTAATAGGCGTCTAACGCAGGATCGACTCCAAGCGACTAAACTTGGATCCCTTCTTGTTGGCCACCGGCCGCTCATTCGCGGGCGTGTATATGAGAACCATTAACAATTCTTCGTCTGAGGAAATTCATATGGAAGGCGGAGGAGCTCTACCGACCCAATGGCAGCAGGGAGATCAACTGTTTCCCTAGCCGTGTGCCCCGCATTCCACACTCCTCTCCCTACCTCTCGAAGGAACAATCGGGATATATCCGTTTTCGTTCCTTTTTTTGTGCCAATCCCACGCTGTGAGCGGAAGGTCATAGGTGGTTTGTGGAGGCATCCACAAGTCTACATCGGCTGTCGACCCCCCATAGTTATGCGAACCTGGAGAGTATGAGCCGTGCCCGACATTACAGCTCTGCCGAAGAACCGTCACTTCTCTTTTTTTTATATGTTTGTGGGATTTGCACTTTTTTCTTAGTTGTTTCTATCCTTTTTCTGTGTGGGGATGTTGAAAACAATGCAAAACCGACCGCCTAAAGCTCGAAGGTATTGTCTTCTGAATGGTTTTATTCGAGGGCTACGTGCGAATATCACTCATGTGGGCTAGGTGTCCCGGGGAGCTGATGTGCTGCCCGGTGTTGGTGTATATCAAGGGTGAGGCTAATTGAGATTTTTTGCTGTTGCCGTCAGAGTGCGGTGACGACCGTATCTCCGACATCAATTATTGAACTCTGTCGGTTTGGTAAGGTTTATCCCAGAGCGGATCATTCTTGTGCGATCGCGGGACAAACCATAGTTGGACGACCAGTGCCGGTTGGCTTATGAGGCTAATCAAACAGCTTTTTCGGTTCTGGCGGCGTTCGCATGACCGTGCGTTGCGACAGACATATGTACGTTTCGCATAGAGCCGAGGCCAAGCGTGTGTACGAGATAGCCCAGCATCGCTAGCGGCCACGTCTAGGGAATCTCTACTGAAGATAAATAATCCACATCACTGTTGGAGAGAATTTAAAGTCCAGTCTTTGGTGCTGAGCCTTCTCTGCTTCCATTATGGGCCCCGGTGGCGGTAGGGTGGTCGATCCCCTTTCTAAGGCGAAACTTCTTTCGGCTCACTTAGATCCTGAAAAGTGCGGGGATTTGATGTTACCGCTGGAATGTCACCCTAGGCGCTTAGGTCCAGCATTGTGTGCCGGCGCTCTTAATGAACTTTAATCCATATGGTGAATTGGTCCTGTCTCGTCAAGTGTAGGCAGTTACTGACCTCTCTGTCTGACAACAGTTACATTGTTTGAAAAGTTGGTGGCATGCACATTGAGTCGCTTTGCTGAAACGACTACCATCAGGTCAGTGTGCGTGCAAAAAGAACTTTACTTGCTGTGTCGCTCTGTTGTCTGTGTCACACTTCGTCCAATCGCTATTGGATATCCGTTTTAAAGTGCGCCTTGTTCAGTTTGACTTCAGTGCGGCGCTTGATAGAGTCAACCATGGAGGCTTATTGTATAAACTGGAAGCTTACAGTGTGTGTGGTGGAGGGTTGTCAATCATTCGGGATTTTTCTTTCAGAGCGCACGCAGCGCGCGTCAGTCGATGGTTGCGTCAGGACATCTTTCAGGCTGGTTTTGGATATTATTTAGGGTAGAGCGTTGTATCTCTTGTTGTTTATAATTAAACAGTAGCAATATGTTTTCCTCCGTGGTGAACATTGTGGTCAATTATGGCGACTATTCCATCTTGGTAGTGGCGATTCCGGCCCCTGGCTTGCGTGAGGATGCTTCCCTGTCTTTAAATAGAGACGTGTCGAGGATTAACTCATGGTGCTCTCATGGAGTATGAAATTAATGTTCCTTCAATGTTGGCCGATGTTATAATGAAATTCTGGACAATTATCAACAATCACAGCGAGGAATTTGTGATGACCCTTTTTCATTGATCATACTTTCGTTACTAATATCCGTCTCCAGGAAATGCTACAACGGCCAACTCAAATGGTCATAAGAGATGACTGCTCTCTGTTTCACTCCCTTTGAGCAACACACTCCTTCCTTCCCTTAGCTGACATGCGAAGAAAAAAATTCATCTGAGAAAGCAGTGAAGCATCATTGAATTTAGTTAAATTCCTCGCTGCGTATCCTGACTACGATATGGTACACCTTCAGTACACTGAAGTTTTTGCGCCCGAACGTAAACTGCTTCGGCAAAGAAATAAGCTAAGAAAATAATTCTCCGTTTACGACATCGTGAAAAATCTCCTCTCTTGTGCTTCGTTGATTTTGTTCTCTATTGTACGTTGTGAGCCCAGAACAGATAATTGAACCTCAATGAATGGAGAAAGTAATAAAAACCTGGCATCATGGCAGTGTTAAGAGAAGCTGTTTGGATTTCAACGTAGGCTGAGCAGAAAGTGCATTCAGTTGTAAGAATAAGGATTCCCACTCTCATTGTCTTCTGCAACCTGGTCTAATTTTCGGTTATCGATTTCCGTCAAACGCAACGTGATTACAAAATCTGCAACTTGGCCTAATTTTCCCCTATTTCGTTAAGAGCGTGAGACGTAAGATACAAATATATAGATATCCATTTATATGTAACATATAAATATCAAGACAATATAATAAACATCGTCGTGTGTTTATATGTTTATTCATGTATATATTTGTATCTTTTGTGTCACGTTCTTAACGAAATATATAGGCGAAAAATAGGCCAAGTTGGAATTTTTGTAACGATGTTAAGTTTTCACGGAGATCGATAAGCAGAAGTTAGACCAGGTTGCAGAAGATGGTGAAAGCGGGATCCTTATCCCTTTAACTGAATGCACTTCTTGCTCAGCCAATGTTGAAGTCGAAAAAAAAAATATTTACAGCTTCTCTTAGCGCTACCATGTATGGCATATGCTAACCATCATTCAATGCAACTATTGTCGTCATATAGGGCGAGTCAAAATCAATTCAAGAGAGTTAAAGGTGAAAACTCGCTGTATGAGAATAATGGGCTGACCTGCGATGTCACGTGACTCTGAAATGAGTAATTGTATGTTTGGCGTATGATGTTATGCGTCTGCCGTTCTGTATTAACTGAAAAGCAATAGCCTGGAAGCCATTGACTTCGACAATACTCATTCAGTACGTAATACGTATACCAAGTTGATGCCATTTTAATGGCGGGGGGTCCGTGCATTTCAGGGCAATTTCGCTGCGGGTCCGAAGAAAACAACTTTGGGAACCACTGATGTATGGAGTCTGACTTTTATAACTTTCTTCATACTTCGAAACTATATTTGCTCTCAGTTCACGACGTACAAATTGAGATTGTTTCACGGGCAGTAAACACAACAATTATTTTTTACAGCTTACCTTCTTCCTTGAGGCAGCAGTTTCTGCTTCAACATAGAAATTTTGATATACTGAAGGTGTATCATACGATAGGCAGGATACGCGACGGGGAATTTAGTTAAATTCAGTAATGCTTTGCTGCTTGCTAATAGAATCTCATTTTTTTTGCATGTCATCTGAGGTGGAGAACGACTGTGCTGCTTTGATGAACTGAAACAGAGAGTACTTATCTTCTACCACAATTTGAGTTGGCCGTTGTAACGTATCCTTCAGAATCATATCGGAAACTAAAGTACTTTCCTCGTGTATAATAATAATAATAAGTATAAACTTCATTTAATACTCATTGGAGATATTACAATACTGAAGTGCTACATGGTACACTAGAGGATTTATCGTATTTCTAGGTTACAAACAAAGGACATGTTCCAGTGGTCTGACATTCTAGACATCATTACGTCCCATTGCTTGGCCTCCGTCAGGCAACAGTATGCGCTGCCATCGTACATACATATTAGATCGTTTGTAGCCAGGGCCATTATAGATGACTTTAACGAGTTTTTAGAATTTTCAATCCTGTATTTTAGGCTCAAGGCTCTTGCCTCATACACACTTTGTCTTACTTTTTACTATTGGGGATATCATGACCTGCATCAGAGTGTCTAGGAGGATAGCAGGAAGCGTAGACTATATATAGTTAGGCAGCAAGTAAGATAGTAGCAAGTAGAGTTACAAGTTTCGGAGGGCCGTATTTGTAAGTTTCAGCGGGAACCTTGTCCGCACCTGTAGCTTTATTATTTTTAAGTAGCTTTAATGCTTCACGAACTTCGTCGTCCGATACTGTGCTGCATTGGTCATGAGATGAGCTCATATTATCTAGAATACTGTCAACGTAATCGTTATAATTGTCATCAAAGCAGTTCATAATGCCTTCATAATGAGATTTCCTCAATTCATTAATGTTACTTTCTCCTGTGATTCCATCTTCTATCGATTGAGTAACAGGCGAGTCTTTGCAAATTCCTCTCTGTCATTTTTGACAGCGCGGCCGCCGGGTCTATCTAGTCACTTACTTTCCTTCTTTTATGTAGCCTGCAGAAGCAAATTGGTAACGACATCATAATAATTGAAAAAATATCACAAATTATTCGTCATTTTTGACGAGCGGGTGCACTAGTAGATAATAAAGACCTATATGTGTATATACCCCTTTATTTACTTTTTTGTGTGTCCATTTTGTGTCACGCTTTAAGAAAAGAGAAGAAAATTCATCGCTTTACACGTACACAACTGGGAGCGAATCGTCCTGGTCTAAAGGAATAGTTATTAGGGCCGTATCAAAATAATATTATTCGTACAATGAAGATATTAATGCCTTTTTTTCTGCACCAATTTTCTAACGTAGCTTTGCAGTATAACACAACCTCTCCGTCTTTGGACGACTAGCCTTGTTCAAGCTTTACCTATATTATTTACGCTTATACTTGGGCACTCAGAGAGCGCAACTTGCCACTTCGAGTAGTTCACTTACTGTTATTCTTTTGTTTCATGTTGTTTCGAGGTATCCGTATTTTTAAATATAGATCAAAACCAGAGTATTCTGGGAGCACATGCCTCCGCGAAGCTAGGCAACTTTAACGAAAAATCCAATTTGGTTCCGAAACTACCTATGGTTTACTTTTTACTAGCACCAAAATCTTGTCATTTGTGCCTTTTGACTGTAAAGCAGCTTCTATAATTTTCTTGAAGATCCGTTCCTAACTTTTCGAGTTGCTGACAAACATTCTGGCAAATTTTAGTCAAACACACGAACAGAGCATCCGATCATCACCTAAATTTGATCCTTTTTGTCGTCTAGCATTTCTAACAATTCCTGCAAATTTCATAAAGATCCGTTCAATCTGAGTTATTTTACTTACTAACAATAAATCAAACACAGAGACAAATAAACGAACAAACAGATCACCACAAAAACTTGGTCATTTACTATTCGTGATATAGCTGGCGACTGATGTAAATTCTATAAAAATCCGTCCACTTTTGAGTTATAGCTCTAAGAAAAAAAAATACGGCAAACAAATGGTTGGACGGATCTTTGCCAAAAGTTTATCCTCTGTTACTCCTAACACGCCTATAGATCCCTGTAAATTTTCTTGAAGATGAGTCCACTACTTTTTCAATTATCTTGGTGACAAACGTAAAGACAGACTCGACGAAAACATAACCTCCTTGGCGGAGGTTAAGATGCGCGTTGCAAACTACAGAAACCGAATTCGCCACCTCACCATTTGCAATAGTTCATCATTGCTTATCTTTTCATGTTGCCTCGAAGTATCTGTTTTCTTTAATTATATATATATATATATATAAAGCGCACTCAATTTGCTTGGAGAACTATTCGAGAGATTTCTATTGATGTCTCAACCACATCGCCCCATGTACAGTTGACAGAGCAACACCTTGTCCTCCTTGCAATGATGTTCGGTTTCGAGGGTCTTCGGTGCCGTGATGCTAGTCACCGCGACTCGACGAAAGTCGACTTAAACTATTTGTTTCTGCGTACCATCTTTAATTTTGGAAAGTTCCCTTGATTGGCGTTTTATTTCCAAGTTTTGTTTTTCAAATGGTAGTTATTAAAGAAGCCCACTAGTGGTTTAACAACGGACTCCAAAACGTACATCTGCCTAGAGCCAAAAACGCGAATTCGTTCAACTACTGTTTTTTTCATAGGTTGACGTACCGCTCATCTGCGACATTTACTCTATCATTTATTCATTGCCTGCCGTATCGTACCGTAACGGACGTAAATTATATCGTGTCTTTTTGTAACCCGTTCACACTCGATAGAGATATTTGTATTTTACATATATCATCATCCTCACGGTGGACTGAGATTCCTCTGACAGACTCGCTGGAGTGCAGCACGTTGCCAGACTCAACTAAGCTCCTCAGTAGTCGCCCCGGTCCCCAGCAAGCCGTAGTGGCATCGCAGGCCTCGCCTCCATGAAATATTTCGGCCTTCCGTGATTGGTGTTCGAATATTAGGAAGCCGACCATAATATGAGGGGCTTCTCTTCATATATTGAGAACTGAGGTCTGTGAAGTAGTGCTTGACTGCCTTGCTATCGCCGCTGCTGCCTTGTGATGAGAAACTTTTTTCCGATGGCACTGCGGCATTTGTAGCAACTTGCGAAACTCGTAACTGAGAACTGATAAAGTTACGCTCCGCTGAAGACTGTGACTTGAGGGGAAACGCCGGGGCTTCCTTCGGTGTAGCTCTTCTTCCGGAAACTCTTGTGCATTGTACAGTATCTGGATAGAAACTTTTAGTGTAGCCAGAGCTTCGGTTGTACAGGGTGACATCTGCTGTTGTGGCTCGTCAGTTCTTTTACCACTTTAACGAGAATGTTGTTGATTACGAAAGAGATATTTTCTGTAGTTTAGCTGCACGCTTGCTTACGTCACTGTGTTAATATTGCATTGTTGTGTTCTAAGAAAGCAGTAATAACTGTGCTATCCTAAGTAATTACCCTCTCCGCATTCTGCACTGACTAGTAGTTAATCTCTTTTCAAATATATTTTTTTTTCTATGAAAACTTTTGTTCATATTCTTGAAAGTATGGTGCATCCTTCCTCTACAGTTGTTGTAGTTACTGATACGACAATTTGTACTCACTGCTCCCAATACAATTCTCAACAATTTCAACATTGAAAGAACTTCCAGTCTACTTAGAAGAAGAGTCAGAGAAGTTGCACAAGTATTCGCTCTTGTACCACCGAATGCTGCAGATAATGCCTTTTTCAATACAGCCAACAATGTAGGTTTGCTTACGATTGGCCGCACTTTTATGTGTGTAGGTATGTGGCACTTTTCCCATCCACACCCACTCCATTTGTTCCCTTCAGTATTGCTGTGTCTGCTTTCACTCTTCGTTCTGTTCTTCCTGTTATGCTATGCCATACGAGTTGATGCAGTGTGGGAGCATCCTCGTCGATGGGTTCCACGTTTCTATTGACATGGCATACGAATGTTCCTTTCTCGTTGCTTCCCTGAAACATCCCGTGGTGTCTGGGGATATAGCCCTTACGTGGCAACTAACCAGCTGCCAAGCGAGATGACCTGTCGTACATTCTTCCTGGCTTTTTGGCATACTACATAGAGATCATTCGGTTTTCCTCTCTTGTAACACTGTAGTGGGTAGGGAAACTCGATCCATCACTGTACGGTTTATCATGATCCGTACGGCACATACCTAATGACGATATGCCTACAGGGAAAGCAAGAATGAGTCAAGCAGAAAAAGTTAAACTATGGTACATATGCCATCGGGTGACTTCTTATGTTTGGCTGTCGTGTGTGGATCGAGAAGTATGCATATTAGTCCGGGGTCACACTGTGCAAGCGCACGCCCACCCTGATGAGCAGACGTGCAGCTAGCTCGTCCATCATGACACAGCGTCCCTGCTGCTACCGACTTGTGTATCGGGTCGACATGCGAGCTTCACATATGTACTCTCGTCAAGTTACGCGTGTGATGTTTCAGTGTGACCCAGGCTTTAGTATACTGCTGGGCCTTAACGTACGACGCATCATTTCCCTGTCGTATGCCGTGCATTGTGCTGTACACTGCGAGATGTGCTCTCTTGTGTCCAGCTTGTTACTCTCCATACCCTCCCCTGTCCTCGCCATGAGCAAGTCCTTTGTTTTCGTAAGCTGTTGCTGCTGCTGCTTCCAGGATCTCGTTTAGAAAGTCTTTCTTCTGCTGAACCAGCTATGCTTTTTACCCGACAGTATTATCCTTTTTCTGCTTCTTTCACTCTATTTTTGCTCGAATCTATTCCGTCGTTCTTGTAAAGATGTAGCACGGCTATCGTATTACTGCTAAACCTCGTCTGGTCGACTGCATGTTTACCTTTGAATAGAGTCTGCTCAGTGAGGGGATTTTCGTACTAGAGATGGAGTGTTTTCCTCTTCGGCAATGGTTTTAAGCGCAATTGTTTGTTACATCTGCAGGAGCTAGGATTAGTTAGAAGTACAGGTATGACATATCTTTTTATGACAAAAATCCACACATTCATGAATTTTTAATGTCACCCTATGTAAGAAAAGTACATTGGATACTTGGTGCATATTATATGATAATTGTTCAAAATATTTTTCGAGTACTAGACTTGCATTTAGTGTTGAAAACGAAAAGAAACTTTCCTTTATTACCTCCGCCAAGGACGTTATGTTTTTGTCATCTTTGTCTGTCTATTTGTCTGTCACCAAGATAATTCAAAAAGTTATGAATTGATCTTTACGAAATTTTCAGGGATTGTTAGGTATGTTAACAGTGACAGATGATTAACTTTTTGGTAGAAATCCGTCCATCTGTTTGTTTGTCTGTCCATTTTTTTCTCAGTGCCATAACTGAAAAACTTATGGACGGATTTTCAAGAAATTTACATGAGTTGTTAGGTATGTCACGAAAAGTAAATGGCCAAATTTTTGTGATGATCCGTTTATTTGTTTGTCTCTTTGTTGCGTGGTTTAATTTTGAGCTTGTTAGCGCAAGTAGCTACTCAAAAAGTTCTGAATGGTTCTCTATAAAATTTACGGGAGTTGTTAGTAATGTTAAAAGACATAGATGATTAAATTTTGGTGCAGATATCGGTTGGTCCGTTTGGGTGGCTGACTTATGTTTGTCTTAATGTTTGTTAGCAGCATAACTCAAAAAGTTATGTACGGATCTTCAAGAAAACTGCAGAAACTATTAATACTATCAAAAGGCACAAATGATTTGATTTTGGTATTGATAGAAAGAAAATCATAGTTTGAGAGCCAATTTGAATTTTTCTTTACAGTCACCTTGCTTGGCGGAGGTATGCGCTTTCAGGATGCTGTCTAGTTAGTTACTGTTGAGCGTAGTGGTATTTTTACACTTAGTAATTTTGTATTTCAGGGAAATTTGTATGTGATTATTTACAATTATCCCATGCCGCACTTGTAGACAATGGACAAATGCCTACGATTTTCTCGCTAGGGATATCGTTAACAAAATCATATCATTGGCTGTACTATATAAGTACGCTAAGATTAGTCTGTGCATAGAGCGCTAAACCTGCAAACGACGCCTCTCAAGGGGCATAGGTAAAGAACTGTTTTTGTGCCTACATTCGTACTGCACTTCCCATTTTTCAGGTTTGTATTAGAAATATTTTACAGTGCCTGGCGTAGAAATTCCGTGGACTTTTTCGTCACCTCCTTTTTTGTCGAGACAATGTAAAACTATCAGTGCTCGCTTGTTCCTGTTGCTGCCACTCGGAAGTAGAGATTCGCTCCAGCAGCATCCGCGCGACTTGAAGGCAGTAGTGCATTTCCTGTTCTTCTCCTTTCTTCTGCAGTAGCTTTTCCGGTTTGTTCGGTGACTGGGACTCCGGCACGGGTGTGTCCGACAATTTCTGCTTGGATGGCTGCTGTGTTCCTGTATTTTGAAGTCTGTCGTGGATTTTTCTGTTTATGCTTCTTGATGCGGCGACTCAGAGATCGGGTTTGATAGTTTTGGAATATTCTCGTGGAGTGTGTCTGCGCTATGGAATTGAAAGGAAGGTATGTAGTAATTATTTTATATTGCCTTTGGAACATCGTAGGATTTGCTGCGGTTCGCTGTCGTAGATGTAAGATGTTTGTCTTTCCATGCTGTGCATTTGTAGCTGACGCTTTGTATATGTTTTTTATATCTCGCCTCCCTTCTATATGAAATTTTTGCACAGTATGTCTCTGAGAGAATAGGCGTTCTTGTTGTAGAAATGTTCCCGAAGCTGGCTAGATAATTTGTATGCAGAATCGCTATTCGATCTACTCGATGCATTACGGGATCTTATATATACCGGTATGTCACAGAGCATGTTGGTTCTACATTATGTCGTTTATGCCGTGACTGAGAAGTCATTGTTGTATTTGATCGGTGAACCTAAAATGTTGGCAAAAGTTTGTGTATATGTGTCCTGGCAGCGTATGGTGTTGGTGTCCTCTCTGCCGGGTCTCCTTATTTTATGCACTGTAATTACGCCGAGTCACCGCTAGTACTACAGCGGCTTGTGAACGTGGTACAGGTGTACCAAGAAAATGGACCCGTGTTGAACCGCAATGGCTCCGCTTCCCCGAATTGAAAGGCAAGTGGCCTACGTTGGCAAAACTACTAATAATGCTTCTCAAATTACTAGAATATTTTCAATTTTTAAGCAAGTATCCTATGTTACTGCAGGGAAAACGTACTAAATTTGAAGTGAATCCTTTTTGAAGGTACCCCGTGCGTTTACATTTAGATAATTACCTCCGCCAAGGAGGTTATGTTTTCGTCGTGTTTGTCTGGCTGCCACCAAGATAACTCAAAATGTTATGAACCGATTTGGACGAAATTTACAGGGATTGTTAGGTATGTTAGGAGGAACAGATGATTAGCTTTTGGTGAAGATATGTCCATCCGTTTCTTTGTTTGCCTCATTTTTCTCAATGCCATAACTCAAAAAGTTATGGATATTTATGAAATTCACATGAGTTGTTAAGTATATAACAAAGAGGAATGACCAAATTTTGGTAATGATCCGTTTGTTCATTCGTTTGTTTGTCACTGTTTTTCATTTTATGCTTGTTAGCTAAATAACTCAAAAATAATGAATGGATCTTTATGAAATTTATAGGGGTTGTTAGTAATGTTAAAATACATAAATGATTAAAGTTTGGTGCAGATCGGTTTTTTCCTTTGTTTTTTTTTTTTACTCATGTTTGTCATAACGTTTGTTAGCAGTATAACTCAAAAAGTTATGAACGGTTCTTCAAGAAAATTGCACAAGCTATTATTACTATCAAAAGTCACAAATGATTACATCTTGCAGTTTATACAAAGAAAATTATGGTTTCAGAGTCAATTTGAGCTTCGCTTGGCGGAGGTATGCGCTCTCAGAGTGCTCTAGTTTTCTTATGCTTTGAAACGCAGTGCGTTATTACGTGAAAGTTTGATTTGGCTCCCGTGTTTGCTGCATTAATCAAACCTGCAGAGCAGTGCGTGGTATAGCACGGCCCTGCTGCGTGCAACTGGCAACGTTGTTCGTAAATCGGCGCAACTGAAGACGATCTTTTGGTATCGAGGGAAATACTGGGATTGTATCGCTCCTGATGACACGCTCTGGAAACACAATCTACCGTCAGCAAAAGTCCTGTAATTGTTCTAACTGGAATTTTACGTTTAAACAGATGATGATGTCAGATGCTGTCATGCTCTTTGTACTCCGTGTCTTCCAAATGCAGGACGTGGTTTCGCCTCCCCCCCCCCCCACCCACCAGCCTGAAGTTGGGGCAGCTAGTGTCTGTGGGTGTGCCGAATTCCAACCATCGGACTCGCAGTTGTCTTGCTGTGCTCGGCCGTTTTATTGGAGCGAGAGAGGTGACGTGTAACGCTGTTAAGGTCGATGTGTGCCGCGCATAAATATGCTTGCTGCTGCCATCCTCCCTGCACCGATATTCTCATTTTGCTTGTCCGTGTAGTGTGAACTGCGTGCCGTCTCCTTTTGCTTGTCAAAACTCAAACTTGTTACTGGAGAACGAATTCGAAAAATGTTTGCTTTATTGGCCAGGATTTTGAACTGTAAACGCATATGATATGCGAAGAAAAAACGAAAGTCTGGGAAAGAGAAGCGCTCGCTCAGCTGTTGAAAATTGGAGGTGGGCATTTTTTTCTTTCTATTAACAATGGTGTCGAGTGGAAAGTGTGGAATCGATTTGTGGACACTCGCCTCGACTGATGGCCATGACATCTGAATATGACGCAGTTGTGTATTCAACATTGCAAAGACATAATTTCAAGAACTAATAGACATGTACGTGTTACAGCTCTGTTCTCCAGAAAAAAATTCGTGTCTAATGTACCGTGTGAAAATCATCAGAAAATGAGTTCGCTTAGGAAGTATCGGTACTAATGAGTGGCTGTAAGTGGGATCCAACTGATCTACAGGTAAAGCTCGTAAAAGGTGCGCTCATACAAGGGGTTCCTCTGATTACGTTTGTAACCTAGCTACGTGAAACACATATAAGGTGATACGATGTATGTTTGTCACCATTTCATTTTCTTAATTGTTTTTTGATATTTTAGTATGTATTTTGATGTTTTTTGTGATTCATGATAGAGTGCGCCATTCCCAGTTTTTCTCTAATTAAACGTCTATAGTAAAGAAAACCAAACTAAGGGTGACTGAGCTCGTATTCAGTGCCTTCTCATATAAGGTACACATATGTTGGCCCGTCTTCTTACCTGCTAATATAAGGTTCACCTGTACATATTTTCAAGGATGCTAGCACAAATGTAGAACAAAACTGTGCACTCTGTACATTAAGATGTTGTGAACCCCGTTAATATAGGTGAGGTCCGCGTACTGTGTATGTAACTTCAGCAACTGCTTTCCTGACAGTGGGGATATATGCTGATGAAAAGCACAAGAAAGTTGTCAGTACTCATGACTTTACTTCCACGTAAGAAATTTCAAAAATTCTTAAATTTAATTGATTTTACAAATCTATCAAACCTTTGAAATGTTTGTCGAAATTTGGTCTAAATAATTTTTGACTACGTATTTTTCAGTTGCGCTAACTTTATTGCAAAATTGACTTATTGTGTTTCAATTTTCTAAGAGGCAGTGTAACTTTTTTCGAACTTACGGTGTAGATATACTGTATATTTGCCGCGCATTTGGCTCTTTACGCTGCACCAACATTACGAAGCCGAGCCAGTTTCTTCGTGTTCTACTGCCAGAACTTTCACTCCCAGAGTGAAATTATCGTATGAAACAAGCATGATTATGGACGAACATGGATGAAAACTATCCGTAATCAACGGCGTTTATGGTCTGCTTTCCAGTCTTTATGATTTGCTAATTTCAAGATTTTCAAGCATAACTTTGAGTGGAAAGTTTCTCATAATCATGGACGATTTTCATCCATATCTTCTTACATATCCAACCTCTCCATCTATATTTACCAGTAGAAGAGGTATCCTGCTCCCTACTTGCTGATATTTTAACTGTATTATAAATTGTTGCATATTGAAGTATATTAAAATTTCTTACTTTAATGTCTGACCACAAATTGCTTCGACGCAGAACTGTGGATTTTCATTCCTGTTGCATATTGCTTCAATAGCAAGCGCAAGTTAGGTCCTTGTAGTTTTAACAGTCAGGTGTTCTAACTACCGATACTATATAGTGCAATTGATAGAATGAGTCTGTGCAGTTCACTCACATTCATGTACTTTTAAGCAAGGGCAGTGTCTGCCTGGACAGCTACGACAGAGGAAACTAATAATAAAGTTGACCTTGTTTTATACGAGCTATATACAACAATTTAGTTGATGAATGCTGATAATTTCAGGTAGAGTAAACATAAAAATAGGATGCAATAGATACACGATCAAAGCTTACAATACTGAATGGCAATAAAATGCTGTACGTATTTTGAAATTATGGGCGACTATAGTAAATTTGCTGAACGTTGCTATAGTTTGAAAACCAAATATAAAAATATCGTCAAGGCGGTAGTCGTTGACTTATATCGTTGTAATAACAGCAACTCGACACTTAACCGAAAGCGTGAAAATGCTTTTGAGTTCTAAAATATAAGAAGCATTGTCAGACCTGTCGCATCCTAAAGTAGCGTCATTACCTCCGCCAAGTAGGATATACTTTTGTCGAGTTTGTATGTCAGTCTGTCTTATCAATATGACTCGCCCAGTTATGGACAGTTTTTATGATATTTACTGGGAATGTTTAGTATCTTAGGAACAGATGATTACATTTTGATGAAAATCCATCGACATGTTTGTTTGTTTGCTTTTCTTGGTAAACGTAACTCGAGCAGTTGTGAACCAATCTTCATACAATTTGCAGGAATTCCTGATCTGTCAGTCCGTTTGCTTATTTTATGTTTGTCAAACCATAATTAAAAAAAATATGCATGGACCTTCATGAAATTTTCAATACTTAACCGAAGTGTTGAGGGGTACAAATGACCATATTTTAATGCTGATTGGTTCGTTCGTTTGTTTAACTACATGTTTGTCGAAGTATTTGTCAGAACATAACTCAAAATATTATGGACGGAGTTCCAGAAAATTACAGAAACTGTAGTTAATATCAGGAGGCACAAATGACCAAATTTATGTGACGATGAAAGGGAAATCCTGGTTTCAGGACCAATTAGAATTTTTCGTTAGTGTTGCCTTGTTGGCAGAGGTACTCGCTCTCTGAGTGCTTTAGTTAAATATGATTTTAGTCTGTTTTGATAAGAATTTCAGCGCTATTACTATGAATTGTGGCTGGTATATTTTTCTCGAATTAAGGGTAAAAATTTACTCCTGATCGTAAGTACGGAATTCGGATGATAATGTCATTATTGTGGATAGAAATGCACCCCTGAACGTATGAGCGTAGTAGCACTCAAGATATTCGTTGATATGTGTTTGAAATGCAACTTAACATTATTTTGGAGGGAAAACTACTCATCGACTTTTCTACCACCCATAATCATCAGTGATTCCGCCGAAAATTTCCGTGTGGGCTTAGCATATTTTGAACGTCCAAGTCTAACTCACCTTTGATTCAGCTGAGAAACGTGAAAGGCGGGAAATGTACGTTAACAATGTATTCCCTGTAAGTCTTTCTGAAAGAAGCTACAAAGTTGCCCAGGTTGTAAACGTGAACCTTGTGGTGTAGATGGTTAGGCTAGTTACGTGCACCCCACCTATAATATGGAAACGCGCAGCCATACGTGAGCTTTTCCTTCCCTATAGCATTCTGCTCACTTTTCTTTCATGCCCACTCTTCTACGTTGTATTTTTATCCACCTGATTATGCATCTTATGTTATGGGGAGCTACGGCCCCAAGAGGTTGGTATGGGTTACCTAAGCCATTATCTACAGACTATAGTCTGACCATGTTATGAAGGCGGTTCGGTCGTGGTAAAATTCCTCTATAGCGTTGCCAATTCTATGAGTACATCTGAGATTCTGTTCGGCCCATATCTTAGACACGCCCACTATCTGCATATAGAGAAATCTCAGAAATATTCATAGGATTGACCCCGCTGTAGAGGAATTTGACCACGACGGAACCGCCTTCATAAAATGGTCACTCTATAGGTAGGCCTTGGGCCAAATATCTTTCGTGTAAACATTGCTTTCTTCCGATTTCATACTCCTATCGGTGCTACTTTCTTCTGTTTTTCCTTTTCTCTCCCAACATTGTGTTTCCATGCGCCTTGATCTGTGTGGCAACACCTTCGTGCATGGGTTCCACATTTCTGTCGACGTAGTGTATGTCCCTGTTTTCTTCCTCTAGGAGATCGCCTTTGTTGCGAAAACGGAGGCTTAAACTACTCGATATAATAACAACAACAACTCCTCATGCGTTCTTCTGTTCTATCTCTTATTTTTTTACTTGCAGTACTCATACGCGCACTGATCTAGTGCGGGGAACACCCTCGTGCATTGGTTTCTCAAGCCTCTCTCCTCGCACATATTGCACATCCCCTCCCAATCATACTTTCTGAAAACACCGTTTAGGAGACATAATTTGTCAACGAACTAACCGTGTATATATCTGTGCAGTAGTTGTCTAGTGCTTGGAGGTCATTACTTCGAACTCGGAAAGATGTTAAAAAATATTATAAGATTAAATAGGATTAAGCCTACTTACGATCTAGGCGACCTAAAGGTGACTGTAAGTAAACTACTTGTATGTTGCAGCATTCAGTAAAAGATACTGTGGGTCCCTGTTGTACTGGAGGTTTCCAGTGTCTTGTGATGCTCCTGTGCTCCCATAGTCACCGGAACATCACGATGAAGAACCGCTCTCTCCCTCTCCGGCTCCAGTCGATTTGCTTTGCATGTAATTTGTCTTGTCTGGCGTATCCCTTGATCCTGTGTGGCTGATGTTGGCTTTGATTTCACGCATCATGTCAAGTTTCGAAGTAAAATGCACAGTTTGTTGATGCAATCTCCCCTGCCTTCCTTACACAGCGGTGACTGTTGATACCGCCACCTCCGCCGCCATGAGCCGTCGCTGCTGCTGTTCCTCTAGAAGCGCTTTCGTGGCCCCCAGGAGACAAAACGCGCTTTGCGTCCAACGTTCTATGCTGTCAAATGCTCTTTCTGCTTTGAACATCTAAAGGAGACGACGGTTCTTTTATTTGCATCCTTCCTCCCAAGCTCAGGCTTCAGGGAATTCACTTCTGTCCTCAAAATGGTATCTGCTGAGGTGATCTGCGGTGCCGAAGAAGGTTGGGGAATATTGTTCACACTTGATATTCTTCTTATCCTCTAATGGGACTTGGTAGAGAAGACAGATACGATCTTATTTTTTTTGCTAGTGATGTTTGGTATTGAATGCTGTTTGTTTTATATCGGGTGTCGCGTGAAATGTATTAACATTCTAATGTGAATGGAGGGTCGTTGGAAGCCTTAGTTGAAAATGTCCGTCTTCATTACATATTAGCAATGGCGAGAACAATTGCAGTATATTTGTTATCGTATTTATTCGTTGTTAAAAGGGATCCTCTGCTCGGTCTTAGCTCTGCTGCGTAGTCTTCGGATCCGTTGCACCGCCAATTGAAAAATTCAATGTTTTACAATGGACGGAAATTGTCGGCTGACGCGGCCAGTACTTTATTTTTTTTGTGTTACTTTCGCAAAATGTAAAAGGTTTCAAGGAAGCAAAATATCAGTTACGTTCACGAAATATGTATGCATATGTTGTTGGTAAGCTTCATAAAAGTAACGTTACTTTGATCGGAGAAAGAACTTCACTTGGCGCGTCTACCATTACTGTTCCCAAGACTAGGGAAAGGTCACGTGCTACAATGAATAGCACTTATTATTTTTAGCGAGCCCTAGGAAAATATCAAGTGTTATAACGAACCCGTCCCTGTGGCGGGCGAAAAGTCTCGCCATTTTTGCGAACACTCGGTCGTGTTTTTGACGTATTTTGCTCTTGCACAGCTCATGCAATTCCAAGCTCCTTTGATGGCCACTTTTGACCGCAGTTGTCGATCTTTGCTTCAGATTCTGCAGCTCGCCGCGTCTGTCAACACCAAAAATTCGCAACTAGGCAACAATTTCTTGTTTTCAATCTCGCAAAATTGTGCTAGGGATTTATTAGAGTGGAGCTCTGTAGGCTTGTTTTTCTTTCTATGAGTCCGGAATGCCCCTTCCTTTAGTTTAGAGCTTTGAAATATTTACGGACTGGTATGTTTACTTGTATATAGAGCTTCTTTCGCACTTCGTATCTTATTTTGTATGTTTGTTGAAACGCTAAAAGCTAATAATTTAGGTTTTAGATTCATGGTGATGTGGCTGTGCCATTCAATGTTTTTTTTTTACCTCTGATTAAGTCTTCTAATAGCATGTGGTTAGCACTGAACGTGAGTGAACTTCTATCATTTCTTGAACTACCTCTACTTCAGCACATATTTTTGCAGATGTATACTTTTTATTTCTTATATTATTAGATGCGTGCTTTTTGCTCTATATTAATCTCAGGCTTAAGCGACCTTTTAATTTGTTGGAGTGTAAGATACGAAACATGTTATGACCCTTTCATTAGGTACGGAAGGACTGGTTGGAAACAGTTTTTCGTATGCTAGAGCCTGTGTGATCTTTGGCGTCGAATGACTAAACTCGCCTCGTTTGCTGCAAAAATGTATTTCTTACCGTAGGCACCTGTATATCTTCTCACTCAGTATACGCTGCAAAGTCAAAGCCGTTGCACTTAAGGCAAATGGATTTAAGTATTGCTAGTCAAGTGTGAGACAGAGACAGTAAATATTGAAGCCTCGTTAGTTCTCAGCGCTCGCTGCTCAGACTGAATTGCTGTCATCGCATGCAGCGGTCATGCCGAAATTTCTGTTTGGCATTGGTGAGGTGGTCAAAAAATGCCTCGCTTACCACCGTAACGCTTCTTCCTTGCTCTTAGCCCTTCTGTGACTGTCTCGCGGCTTCTGCCCTTCATTTTATGCCCAACTTCGCTGATTAGCAGAAAACTCGCGCCAGCAAATGTTTTTGGGACTCGGCGCAATTCTGCTTCTGTTCGCGCTATGTCCCGTTGTCTCATTCGTTGCTCATGCTGTTGGAATAACTTTGTTCCTAAAATATAAATAATTTAAAGTCCAGTTGCATCAGTAGCTGGGGTAAATAATCTTACAACAATATACATTTTGGTCTTGCGAACGAGGGCACGGTTCTCCCCTGTATATAAAAAAATTGATATATACATTAACATCAATTTGATTTCATTTCTCGGTAAAATGATGTATACCGTATAATATATACATATATATACTAATTAACGTAAAATAATACTTCTTCTGGATGACGAAGAAGTATTATTTTACGTTAATTAAATACATGGAACCTGGATGTCCTTTATTTTCATCGATTACATATATATACTATTGATACCACGAATACTGGTTGCAATAATGCAAAGTTCAGTTGGGTTAAATTGAATGTGTTCCCGTCTCGAAGATGTTGACCTACAAGATTCTCCATCGCCCTTCCCATGTACGAAGCTCTACGCTCGTCGCTTCTACTCCTCCGCAGCCCCAGAGCCGACCAACCGATCGGCCTCAAGCTTTGCACAGTGCTGATCTCGCTTGCATTTTTGCTCCACTTGTCCAATTTGGATTCACTAATTGGACTTTCTGGAATCAGTAAATTGAGAGATTTACTTGAATCATTTCATTCCCTCGCAAACTGACAAAAAGCAAGATTGGAAACACTCGGCGGAGCTCGCTCGCTTTGCGTGCAGCTAGCAAACGTGTTATAGCTCTTATTATTAAAGAGGCTTTGATCCAAGCAGTTACAAACGATAACCTTACGTATCGGAAGAGCAGGAGCATTCAGGTAGTTCTTGGAATCACGATGCTAACTTGAAATCGCTGCATGCACGTTGAAGCGCGCCGCTGCTTATGACTGCTGCTATGTTGTCAGGCCGCGGACTCTTTCACTCGCGAGGTGCACTTATTGGCAAATCGGAAATTTTCCACTACTGAAAAGCAAAAGTCAGTTTTACTGCATCCTTCATCGAAGTTGTGCCTCGTCTGTGGGGATTTGAACGATTTTTATGGGAATGAACACTTAGTTGGTGAGATACTGTATACCTTCGTCTTGGCTGCCAGTGAACGATTTGCTAGTTGTGCCAGAACTACTACTGGTGCTTTGGCGGCATACGTCTCTTGAAAAACGCTAGGTCAAGAGTAGTTCAATACCTTCGCCTCATTCGTTGTAGAGTTGTGTCGTTAAAGTAAAGAGTTTAACACTGCTAAAAAGAGCTGAACTGGATGCGTATATTCAGGAGTCTGATTCACAGCGCACTACGTCACGCGCAGATGTATAATTTATGTCGTTAGCACTGCTAAAGGAAATTCTGAAATATTTCAATTTATTTATGAGTTTTCGGATTATTGAAAATCTCTATTCGCAGCAACGAATGTGATCGCGCAAGTGCATACGCACTTTTCTATAGTTAACCGATATAGGTATCTTGTCTAGCCAGTCGGGACAGAGTAAGTTGAATAAGTTTTACTGGCAAGTGTTATATCTCTTGCCTAACTAAAGATATCTTACTACAAAACAAAGATTACCTGCCGTCTTTGAAAATTTGACCTAACGGAAGTCTGTTCTAACGGTCAAGTGTAGGAGAGAGAGCATCGGATAACAACGCTGATTTGCCGAAAAGTTTCCGCTAGGTTGCGCTGTTAATTTGCAGCATCTCCAAGGTCTACGAGCTGCCATAATTAACGGCTGCGAATGCTTCTAAAATGTATGTTTGGAGTTAAGCCAACTTCCCAGAGTGCCTTGGGCTTAAAAAAGATAACAGTCGAGGCAAATGTCATACGCTTCATTGTCTTACGGTAAATGTTATTGTACGCTTTATGTTCCACTATTCCAATTCCAATGACAACTTTTCCGTTGTATACGTAACACTAGAGTACTCTGAGAGCGCAGACCTCCTCCAAGCAAGGCTTGGTAACGAAAAATTAAGATTTGTTCTGAAACCATGAATTTCCTCGTATCAACACCAAAATCTAATCATTTGTGCTTTTTAACAATATGAAGAGTTTCTATAATTTTCTTAAAAATCCGTTAATACCTTTTTGAGATATGCTGCTAACAAACATTCTGACAAACAATAAAACACACTAACGGACCAACCGATCATCACCAAAATTTAATCAATTATTTCTTTTAACATTACGAACAATTCATGTAAAGTCCATTAAGATCCATTCATAACTTTTTGAGTTATTGTGCTAACAGTCATAAAGTGAAACTCAGCGACAAACAAACTAACAAACAGATAATCACAAAAATTTGATCATTTACTCTGCCTAATGTACCTAACCACTCATGCTAGTTTCATAAAAATCCGTCCACAACTTTTTGGGCTCTGACAATAAGAAAAATGAGGTAGACAAACGGATGGACGAATCTTCACCAAAAGTTAATCATCTATTTCTCCTAACATACCTAACAATACCTGTAAATTTCGTTGAAATCCGTCCGTAACTTTTTGAGTTATCTTGGTGATAGACAGACAAACACGACGAAAACATAACCTCCTCGGCGGAGGTAACAATCTCAACGTTGATATAAATAGTCACAGTAATAGGTTTCAATAAATTCGTGTTTCTTGTATTTCTCCTATAGCTTGCGTACTTTTGTGCCAATGAGCGTCGGTCATGCTGTCCATTGTTTTTTTCTTTCAACTTTCTAAGTATAATTCTGAAAAATCTTCGAAGTTCCGAACAGAAAGTATATTTTTTCGTACTTGGCCACACTGTGCCAGTGTTTATGCTCCGCATGCAACGATTTGCATCAACACCACGCAATTGCTATTGTTTTTCTAAAGGTTTGAACACAAGGCTCTTTTCTGCTGTTCCGTCACCATTTCTTTCTTTTTTTATTTTTGTTCCTGCAATAAAAAAGTCTTTCTTGTCCCGTATCGCTTCACGTGTTAAATCTCCGCACCTGCGAATGGCTTGCAGTGACGCTGAAACCATGGAACGAGAATGTTTTTCGCGATAATTTAGTCTCATTCTTGCCATTTATTCCTGACGTCTATTTATTGCCGCTTTTGTTCCAGGTACGTGCATGGGCTGAACGATGAGCGTCGCTTGGGTGCGCGGCTGAGGATGTGCGGACTGCAGTGTGAGTAACGCAATAAAGCTCAACATCTTTCATGGACAACACTTAGCACAGTGCTATTGCTATTCCTATGGAAACGGAGGTTCTAACTGGTCCTTAGAGCGTTCAGTGTAGTGTATGTGTTGAGTACGCTAGGCTTGAATTACGTTTCTGGTTTACGAGCATATAGGTTAATTTGAATACTATTAAATAGGGTTACAACTGTATAGCGTGCGACACAGGTAATGCGTCGGTGAAAATCGCCATTTTCACTTGAGTTACATTCGTTTGTGCAGAAATTACTGCAATGGCAGTGAACAGTTAATAACGGCAACATACCTACCTTGTTTGTCCCCGTGCATACTGCAACTGCGGTTGCAAACTGCAACGTGACCAAGACCAGCGATTAGCTCTGTAGCCTACCACCAATTTGCCGTTTGCATTTCAAAACACCCGATTGATATACATTACTTTCATCTATACTTTTTTTAACTGCTGCAAGTTGGGGATCTACTTTTGATTTTTTTTCTTACATGTTGCATATCTCAAAATTGCAACAACTTGGGATCCATGCTGTCGTACACAAAGTTGCAGCGACTTGGACTTTATGTATAGTTTTCAAAATTTAAGTGGATCTAAATTTTCAGATCTATATATATTCTTTTTCGCCTGCAGGACGTTACAGTATTGCAAGGGTCCGTTCGCAAACTGCACTGAGCTGTGATCACTCAAAACATACGAGTAAACGGTCAACTAATATTGCTGCTGTAGGAAGTGTATTTTATTTTACAAACAACTACGAGTGAATGATGTAGGTATTCAGTTGGCCAGGCTGAAACGAGTGAATGTTCTGTTTTTTGGTCCTGCAATAGACGTCAACTGGATCAATAAAATTCGTATATCTAGTGAGACGGTCATGTTAGTACCATAATTTTTTTCATTAATATCGGTGTTGAAAATTTAGAATATTAGCACTATAGTGTCCTTTGCTAGTTATGAAGTCTACCGAGATGTCTTTATTTCTCATTTATGAAACCTTTGCCACCCCAGCTCATGTCTAGTGCGTTTCCCCCTCTTTTTTTTTTTCATGCGTTGAGGAAGCTCTAGAAACTTTTTGCCGTTTTGAAGTATGAATCATGCACGCACTGTTTTTCTTTACGTTTTCATTTTCTGTTATCGGCAGTTTATTCTTTTTTTGGTGATCCACGTTGATTTCTATAACTATTTTATATTGATTTATGTGGATTCTTAAGACCGCGGTACATGCAGCAGGATAGGAGCGCTGCATTTGCATCATGATTATATACTTCTGTCCCTGTCCTCAATGTCTTTGGGAGAACTACATGTGCTGCCGCTTATACTCACCTCTTTACATATAATCCTCATCAGCTCAGTTGGTGTTTTGTACCCTTGTAGGTGTTCATCTCGAATTCATTGCCAGAATTCGCGTTCAGCAGGCTTTTCAATCTGCTGTTTATTTCTCTTTGTTGGATCTTCCTTGACTTAGTTCCGTGCTTGCGTGTGCTCTGTAAAGCTTCTTCTGGGCTTCATTAGCTACCTGTCCATGGAGACCCGGACGTTTAGTTTCAGTAATAATCTTAGTCCGAGTGTTGTGATGGTCGTAACTTTCACGCTTACGTACTCTGAATAGCTGTTGACTAGACTAACTATATGTCTACATGTGGTTGGTGCATGCTCACCTAAGACACAAAGGGCCAAAAATGTTAAGTGTGTTTAATGTATCTACAGACCTGTGTTGTAATTTAGCAAGTACTTGCTCAGATGCCATTGATGTGCATATATAGTGGCCGTTTGGGAAATAATTGATCGTTCGTTTTGTTTTTTGTTTCGGAGCTGCTTTGCCCCGATAGATCAAAATGTGCCTGGTGGTGCAAAAGCTGCACCTGATTTTTGAACACTGTACCTATCTTACTTCTGCTTCCACGAATTCATGGTAGGCACAACTATCCTTGTGGAGATACTGCATTTTCAAGGTTGCCTGTAAAACTTTCTGATCTAGTAAACTGTTTGCACCATTTGTACACTTGTTCCTAATTGCCATCAAGCAAGATCCTTATGGAAGTTGTTCCATTTATTCGTTGCACCGCATGTTAAGTGTAGTCGCCAATGCTGAGATGGTCTCATTTATCCAATACTTCTACATATATGTGGCCAACTGGCCATGAGCTGCACTGGAGCTTTAGCACCCGACTTCTTGCCTTTGGACGCCTCTCACCTTTAATTCTAACATCCTCCATTGGTTCAGCCTTCATTTCCCATCTCACCTCCGCGTTGCTAATCCGCTTCGATCCTCTTCCAGTGTCTCTACCAGCCCCCTCTGACCTCTCTGTCCCTTAGTGTCCCCCTTACCTGCCCCCTCTGACCTCTCTATCCCTGCGTGTCCCCTTGGTTGCCTCATCTGACTTCTCTCTCCCTATGTGTCCTCTTTGACTGCCCACTCTAACTTCTATCCCTTAGTATCCCCCTTACCTGTTCCGAAGTGTCCCTCGCCTGCCTGTCTGTCCCCTCGTGTCCTGCTGCCTGCTCCCTTCCTCCTGACTTGTCTCTTGCAGTGGCCTCTACCTGTCTCTTCTAACCTCTTTGTGCTTTAGCGTCTCCCTGCCTGCCTCGTCTGACCTCTCTGCCTCTTAGTGTCCCTCTGCAAACCCCGTTTGGCCTCTCTGTCCCTAAGTGTCTCCGTTTCCTTGTCTTGCTGGTACCGGTACCCCGCCGCAGCCTCCTCCGTCTCCCACTTACCTTGTCTGTCGTTCCTAATGAGCTCCCACCTCTGTCAGCAGAGGAAGGAATTAAAGTCACGGCTTTGGAAGCCAGGTGGAAGCATTTGCTAGTGTTAAAGTTATATTTGTTATCGCGCCTGCGGAGTCGCAATTATTGCAGTGTGTCTCTTCAACCCTTTACCGCTCAATTGGACCTCAACATCAAATTTTAAAGTGTGCTATTTTAGTGAAAATTGATGCTAAATGTGGGCGGTAAACGGTTAACCCTATTTTAAACGGTTGCGTTATCCAGTTGGACTCTTACGGTACATCGCCTTCGTGTTGTGAGGTAGCACTGTTTGGTGCTAATAGGTTTAATTGTGTGGTTTACGGTCTTGCGTATGACAGAAGTGTAAAATTTGTAACTGAAAAAACTTGCATTGCAGTCATTGCAATTAAGTTGAAACAACGAGGACTGGTCTTGGCAGCTGTGAGATCAATATTACTTTGGAATTTGTGTTAACTCGATAACTTCTGGAATTTTTGGTGTTCCTTCGAACGCAGAGTGCCCTTTTTATTCTTGGTGCCGTCATCTTCAAGGAGATGAAAGCCCTCAGGGGCATATTCTCGCGGGCCCTTTCCCTGCCACAATATGTTTGGGCATCACATACCCAAGTGTCCCGAGTGCCTTCTTCGCAGGGGATCTAGCATCTAACCGCAGTTCCTACTGAGAAGGTTAGTTTTGTAGAGTTAGGTAGGTTTTCTATATTTCCTTTCTGTCCCGCGAGATGGGCCGCCGATCGAGGGGACCGACTTTTTCTGCGGCAACGGTACCCTGTATTAGAATTTACGTTTTGTCCGCATTTGTCCGTTTTCGCTCTCTTTAGGCCGTACTGTCGGAAAACCCGAACTAATTTCAGGTAAGTTGGACTATATTCGTTCATAACTTCGGGTAGGTTAGGGGAGGGCAGGACTGGTTTTTCTAAAAAACCCTTTTTTAAATTTGGGGAATGTAATTTTTTGGTTAGTGGTGAAAAGTGGTTGGGGGCTCTTACCTTCGCCCGTGCGGAGGGCCACAGAAGGGACCGTCCGCACGGGCGCCTCTTTCTTCTGTCTTCTTCTCTTTTCGTCCTTCATCTCTTGCCACCTGTGCACAACGTTGTGGTTTCGGCTGTAAGCCGAGTAAATCATCTTAGATCGTTATTGTCTTAGTTTCAGAAACAGCGGGGCAATACCAATATAATAAAGGAGATGAAAAAGTTGTCCAAATTAGTTAGCGGTGTCTTGTGGCTACGTCTACAATCTGTACATAGTATTGTAATTTTTCAACAAGATGCCGTCGAAGAACAATTTTTTGTCTCCGTTGAATTTGTCTCGTGAATACGCGCGAGTTTTGGGATCAGGTGAAGCCACTACGGAATTCTTTTGTTGATGCTGGTTCAAGCCATGTTTGATTAAGTTAAAATCGTAGGTACCTATGTCCCAAAAATGAACTGTTATTGGTACAAGCTGCATAGCTTCATGCGGTGCTTTCGATCATCACTAGCAAGGAATCCAAGTGCTAAACGGGCGCTGGAATTGGAGATAGTTTATCGAAGCGTGTTATTTTCTGTTTCCACTTGACACTTAAAATGGAAAATCAACTTGTGAGCAAGTTACCAGTCTAAAGTCACCGTAAAAGAAATTACAGCATATCGCTTTAATCTACTTGGTGACCAAATCTGGCTTGTATGTAGGTACGAATGAGATTCAAATGGCCAAAGAAGGTAAAGCCACGTTTTATTTGAGCTCAAGTTCGATAATTGCTCGGAGGGAACGAACGCCACCCTGTCGATAGTTCCCTAAAATGCTGAAATAGGGGCAGCTGCTCGTGTCTGTGAGCCAGTAGCTATATCCTGGAAGAGACGAAGCTAATTCTGTTGCTCAACGGAATGTTGGAGACAAATTGCATTTAAAGCTGCAACATAGGTTTAAACTAACCAGCCGCATTAAAAATTTGTATTTTCATTAAAGGCCAGATGTAGCCATTTGTTAGGTTTGGTCTGAATCAAGTTCTGGAAAAGCAGGCCTCTCTCTCTTTCTACTTACGTTGTATTTTACATCGTTTCATCAACTGTGTCTGATTGCTGAACCGTATGCTTTGTTTCTCGCCTTGCCACTGGTTCAATATTGCTCCTTCTCTAATTTACTGCTAATTTTTGTCGTAACGCTCTCGATTTCCCCTCTCTCTGTCTTGGTCCACACCCCCCACCGCCACTGCCACCCCCGACCCCCTCAGCGTCACCGCAAATGACAGACGGGTTTCATCAAAAAGTTTATCGCCAGCAACAGCTGCCGCGGGGCCTTGATTACAGCCATTCTTTACACTCAATCCGTGTGCTTATGTTCCTATATTGTCTTGTGTACTTGTCCACAGTTCTTGGGCGCGCGCATCTCCCGTGCACTCTTATCCTCTGCTCCAATGAGCTAATAAGCCTTGCATGATAACTTACGGGTGCCTTAGAGCTGCCGCTTCTTCTTATCAGAGTTACTTGACTCTCGTTCTCTATCTCATCCCGCCAGGATTTTCTTGGATTTTTGGGCATTCTTCCTTAGCCGTTGATGCAGTGTTCGTGCAGTCGCTTCTGGTGTAGAATAACCTGATTTTGTTGCTGAGAGTTTCGTTCAGTTTAACTCTATTTTTCGTTTATAATGCTTTAATTGTTTAACTTGGTTTGTTGCTCGATGTTTAGCCGCTATAGACTGATGGGTTAATTAGACAAGTCTATCCTGGTTGGGCATGTAGCTTATAATTTCTTCCGGCGTAAAGGAAGAGGACTTGATCATACATTTTCAGTGAGATAAACTATATAGTTAGATTGTTTTTCCTTTACGAACCATAGGAGTATTCTCCGTTGCCCTCTCGTGAAAGACTTAAAACTGTGTTTTTTATGACTGTTTCCTCTCGGACGAGCTGCAATTGTCGTGTTTTTTTTTTCTTTATTTAGATGGTGGTGTGTTTTGGTGTACTGTATATTATTCCATTCGAAGCGAGGACTGTGCGTTTTCTTCTCTACATATGCTAGTATTACTATGTATGTGTTTCTCCATCATTCATGGTTATGTAACCAATATCCTTGGTATAATTTTATTGAAGGAGGTACATGTGTAACTAATAACTATGTTTCATTTTATTTGGATGCAGTTTGATTTTATGCCACCAGCCTTATGTAGTTTTGTTTGAGCGGATTTTTCATAAAATTAAATTATTTTTTTTTTAGACAAAGTGAATAGATCCATAGCCCCAGCCTTACTTCTAACCGCTTCTATAGATTTCGAAATGCCTAATATTGCTAGGTAAGTACCGCTTCTGTAAGCAACGCATATTGTTACTCATAATTTAACGATCCCTTGCGCTTAGTGTGTATCTCCAAATGTCTCTTATTCGTTTCTGATTCGCCTTTTCTATTTTAGATAAGGCCGCCCAGCTTTTTTTATAAGTGAGAAAATTTCCGAAACTAAATTGTTCCTCTTTTCATTGTAGTTCCCGACAATCCATTTAGGTATGTGCGATGACATTTTTCCTCGTTGCTTCCTATTTAGGATACAGTTTTCTTGCTTGTGTTCCATGGAAACGCAATCGATGATAGGTTACCTTAGCTTTTGTTTTGCCTGCAAGACATCTTACTTTCCATTCTCGTGCAGTTCAAATCTTTCCCGTCTCATATCTACCCTCTCTAACGGTCTTAGGTCTGTTTTCTTCTGCTTGCTCGACTTGCTTTTTTCCAAGCATCGTGACACTCCATGTGGGGACTTGCCTATAAGGTACTGTCTTCCTTCTTTACATCCCGCCCTGTGGCTGCGAGCGAGTGGCAATATGGGGAGGTAGTGTTCTATCCTCGTAATGGTTCATGCCCGAGGATGTTGGCTCGAGTCTCGGAAGAGCAGCGTTGTGATGGTCAACGAAGCCTATACCTACTTCGAATATGGCTAACTCTAAGGTTGTCTCAACCACCTCAATACAATCCGCAAGTCGTACATGCTACACAGCACTGGGCTCACTGGTGTACCCTCCACTAAGTGCAGTCCCTTTAATAGCATAAATTTCCCTAACTGCAGAGTCTCAGCCTCGATACATCGCCTGATGTAAATCAGGAAATAAATGTGCAGAACTGTGCTTGAGAGCGGTGAGCTAATGAAGGGCGCGAAGGCCCGTGCAGGTTTAGGAAGCCGCCTTCATCAGAGCGCGCGCCCCGCTTCGCCAATGTCATCAATGGCTGACTAATTACCGCTGATTAGATTTATTGAAGTGGAAATTACGGTGGTAGGTGTCAGCTGCCAGACGCGCTGTTGAGGAGCGAAGACGGCCGTCCAAAATGTGCGAGAGCTGCAAACGCTCTCGTGTGATGCTGGATTAGTTGGAGCTGTAAGGTGTAGAGGTCGTCTGCATTATGTACTACTGTTTTGAGTGAGAGTACACCGCGTAGAGCTCCGCTTTCTAACGCCCTTATATGTCATGTTGCATTTCTCTTGGTTGTACTATCCAGAAATGGTAATTTCGATACGAATATTGAGGTACATAGTTAATGCTCAGTATTTACTGAGAACAAAACCAAATGGATAGTAGTACTAGAATGCCTGTCTACCTGTTAGCCTTTTGAAGTGCATTTCATGCAAGTCTACGAGAACTTCTGATTTTTAAGATACGGTACCTGTGCAGCTCGTATTGCTTAAATTTGCTTATCCGTAACATTTATATACTTGGTGAATTAAATTTATTTTTAAAAAATTAAAACGTCGTTACTCAAGCTACAGTACAGTTTACTTACCTGTCCAATGGTTTGGTGGAAAACTGTCGGCGCTCTTGTATTTGAAATTGATTTTATTTAATATAAAACCACCTGAAACTGGCATCTTTTCCACTTTTTACTTCATCTAAGTTTCGCAAATTCTACGCGAAGTTTGCTCGTCACAGAATTTTCAAGACACGATCGATCGCGCGATATCCGAACCGTTTCTCACTTTGCCTGGCCAAGGGAGTCTGAAGAAAAGGTATCAATGAGACGCCCAAGGAATGCAACGCCTTGCAAGTTTTCGACAGCCTCTCTGACAGTCGACAGACAGGCCTACTCGAAACTGAATCAAATTTATTGCCAGCTTGCTGCGCCGCCAATGCTCTTGGCGTGAATTGTATTGCCTTCTGCGATGTGTCATGTGTGCGCTCATGTGTCACTTGGCTTCGTGCTGAGACGGTGTTGGGCCGTGCAGAGAAATGGCTCGGAGACGTGTCTCGGCAGAGTAGTACCTGGCTACCTGCAGCGAGGGTTCTGGACTCTGTAGAGAAATGGCTGGCAGACGTGTTCTGTAATAGCACCTGTTTTGTACCGAGTTGGTGCTGACCTATGTGAAGAAATGACCTGCAGTCATGTCTTGCAATAGCACTTATTTTTGTGTTGCTGAGGTGATGATGGCCTGTGCAAAGAAGTGGCCTGCAAACGTATCTTGGAATAGCACTTGGTTTCACGTTGGAATGGACTGGCTTCTGCTGACAAATAGCTCACAGGCGTGTCCTGGAATAGTACGTTGCTTTGTGCTGAGGCAGTTCTGAGCACGAATCAGGAGGAGTCACCCGCCAAGCTAACGTTTTTGAATTAAACTTCCAACACAAGAGCCGAAATGCTAGTAAAGGGCAGAAGATGTGCTCTGTGTGATCGGAATATCGCTCTCATTCCTTGATGCTGCTTGTTGCTGTAAAAATTTAACTAGCTGCGTCGCAAAGAAAAGACACGCGCTTCTTAATGAATATTGCGCTGTAAAATTATGGGCCCAAGAAATTAGTGTCTGGGACTCTGGAGCGGAGAAATTCAAGTCATAGTGTATCCGTAGTTGATAGATGAAGGCGCAATGTATTAGTTGGGTGTAGTAGGTACCTAGCTCCATAGAGACCAGCGTACTTCATAGACGACGCTTGGAATAAAGCTTTTCCCACGAGAAGTCGACTCATTAGTGGTGCTTGTATTGTAGGGTAGAAAGTAACAAAAAAACGTATAGTCATGTTCTGGAACCATATATAGTGCAGTTGCTTATAAGCCCCATGGGGGTCGCATGCGCTTACCTCTTGTAAAGTTACAGTTACTGGTATCGTAACTTTGCAGAAGCGGACATCACTGCTGTAACATAAAGAGCTCGATTTATCCACTTTTCTCTTAGATTTTCAATTCAGCCTCGAGCACATGTATAATTATACATTGTTTGGAAATTAAACATACATTGATCTTAATTTTACGAAAACCAGCAGAGAGAAGTGGCACAATCTGAGCCATGGCAACGGCATGTCTTCTCTGAACTGTACATTACACTCTGGTACGTGTGTAAGATGTTGGAGCGTCCAGGCCCAGCTCCGCGCCAATTTTTACCAGGCGCATTTGAGTGCGGTTCGTTTTCGCTCTTATAGAAGCTTGTGTGCTTCTGCCCCTGTATGTCTTATTAACTGCTTATTTCTGTACTGGCTGGTATCATTCTTCTCTATAACACTTCGCCCAACGGATCGCTTATGCAGTGCAATGTGCATGCTACATAGCATTGAACCTGTTTTTGCGGAGGCTAATATTTCTTAGCGTAAACGTTGTCCGAGCTTACTACAGCTCCCTCGCTCTTGCAGCTGCGGTGACTTTTCAAGGGAAGGTTTTTCTTTTACCCTTTCCTTTCCCCTGTATAGTGATAGGGCCAACTTTAGTGTGGCCTCTTTCTTCTGCATCTCTATTGACCTGGTCTTTTGTCCATCCTTTTTCTTGAATGGTGATTGAGATGGTTTCCTTCTTCCTCATTCGCAAAGATATGCGCTTGAACTTGTTGTTTGTATACCTACTACGTAAAACTCGGGTGCTAGGATAAAAACGAATTTAGTCTCGATACGACCTTATTCTAATATCGAGTAATCTCTGGTAGTTTTTCATGAAGTTACAAGTTTTTTCATACATACATAAATTTTTATTCTGGTATGCTCTGGTAAATGATTACATCCCTTATGCTGTCAACGCAGCCGTTGGTGTTAGGGATGATAATGTCCTATTATCGATCTCTGTGCCTACTTCTGCATGGAAATAAACATGGAACTAAATAATGTTTCACTTGTGTATTGATGTGCCCACTTATTTATTATCAGCTGCGAACGAAATGAGAGAGGTGATAATGTTTTCGTTGCAAATTTAAATATGTATTTATATATTTGTGTACGTATATAATTTGTCTGTCTACCCAAATAGTGGTAGAATAGAGTGAGCAATCTTCATAATTTTGTGCAGAGAGTCTGGTGGGATGACGTAGATGTGACCCATGCCAAAAAACTAGAATTAGCTGGCCATCAAGAATGACGGCGAAGTCGGCGATAAATGTTTACTGTTCACTGAAAAAGAGGCAGAAGGAGTTGAGTGGTAATAATAATAGTAATTTTGTTTTTCAGGCAGTGAGGTGGGTTGTCTGAGATGTGAAAAGGAGCAAAAGTTTTGAGTTAGCTGGTCATCAAAAACGACGGAGTTGAATCTAAAAGTCCACCCGAAAAGAGGCAGAAGAAGTTGAGCAATATTCATATAATTTTTCTAGGGAGTCAGGTGCGTTGACTTACTCGTGAACAATGAAAAAAAAAAGAAAAAAAAAAATAGAACTAGCTGCCATAAAAAAATGACAGCATTGAGTTTGTCCCTACCGCGGGTGATGGTCTTACGCCACGAGGCGTTCTAGTTGAAATTGTTTGTTGCACGCTTTGTCACGCATTAGTTAAATAAATTGTTTTGCCACGGTTTGTGAGACGGTAACGGTGAACTGTACTGTGAATATATTATTACGTAGTATTCTCACGTGTGGTAATATGAGTCCTGTGTGATACCACGCATGTGGTGACATGGACATCTGTCTTGACATGCGCCAGTGGTAACGTAAACATCTGTGTAAGACTGCAACCATCACGTGAGCTGTCATATGAGCACATGTGTGACACAAAGGTGTTTGACATCCACACGTGCTGTAACAAGTATCCGTATGACATGCACCTGCTTGGTAACACCGTGTAAGTGTGGGCAGAGGTAGTATTCACAGCCGTACGTGCGCTCGCTCGAAGGCAGGCATCCGTCGGCAGGTTTTTAGGTGTCACTGTGGCTCTGCAGCCGCTCTTCGTTACGAGCAGAGTTGTGACTTGTAGAACGACTTGCTGTGACTTACGAAAGTGATGTTAACGCCTCGATTCGCAGGTGTAGCGTGTAAGCTAACGTGTGCCTTAACGCTTTCATTGGAGGCTACATTAAGTGGCGGCAGCTGCGCGGCCCACCTTAGTCGCTCATGACGTCACCTCAGGCCCTTGCCTCTGCTTTTGTTCTGCTTATGTATTCAGCTGGAGCTCGCTATCAATGGCACTTCTATTGGTGCACCCTGCTATGGCCGCCACTGATATCTTTGCATCTTACATGCCTCTTGCCATTCTTTAAATATTGACAAGTATGTATTGACATGAAGGAACGGTTTGAAGTCCCTGTTGTGCAGCTGCCTGTTATTTTTTCATATACTATGTATTTCCACGGCGCTTCCATCTATCTGTAGGGCACATTTAGTCACCTCTGACGTTGCACTTACCGTGTCCTGTTCAACTGTTTACACTGGGTTCTACTCTACAGTATATACGTATTTATTTATTACTTATTGCGAAGTATTGCAGTCCAGTCACTCTTTTGGTTGTACGACACTCGTTACGTTGTAGATTTTGGCCTTCACTTGCTGATTGTGCATTATCGTCCCCATCGCACTACCTCGTCCCACTTATTTTTTATTGTGTACTGTTTGGATCGCACTTTACTCTGCCGATAGCAGTTGCACTGGGAATTGCTTTTTACTAGATTTGAGATTTTCCTGATTCCTAATTCAACCCAGTGTTTCTGAGCAGCGATAAGATGCAAACTCCTAGGTAGGTAGGTACTATGAGTACTAGGTACTTCTACTACTACTACTACACATCCCCGTTTTCCCGTAATAGTGATGGGGCTACCGACCCCTTGACGTTTCACGCGTGCTCTCTTCTCCTGTGTCGGAACCGCGCTCCTGTACCAGAATATCGGTGTCGGTACCGTACACCTGTGCCATAGTGTCGGTACCGTACACCTGTGCCATACTGTCCTGTGTCGGGTGCCGCATAGCGCTGCTATAGAGCAGACCCCAGCCCAGCTGTATTGTACCGGACAGTCTTCATTACAGAGACACATGCAGCTGTCTCCTGACATCCTAAGGCACGCCCGTGACACGCTGCCCTCAATGCTTGTGATTGACGTATTGTCTTCTGACCGTGCTCTCCTGCAGCGTTCCTGTGCCCTTCCTATTGCCCTCCCGTTGCCTGTGTTTCTCTTCTCTTCCGTTACATTCATGTACCTCTTTGCTTATTACCTCCGCTAAAGAGGTTATGTTTTCGTCGGAGTTTGTCTTCTCAGTCTGTTGTTCTGTTTTTGTTGGTTTGTGTCTCAGCTTCATAACTGCTGCAGAAAGATATGATGGATTGGACTATAATAATTACCTCCGCCAAGGAGGTTCTATTTTCGTAGAGTTTGTCTGTCTTTGTCTGTTATTCTGTCTGTCAGTAATCAAGATAACTGAAAAGTTATCGACGGATTTTGACGAAATTCACAAGGATTGTTATGTATGTTAGGAAGAAAGGATTGTTATGTATGTTAGGAAGAACAGATGATTAACTTTTGGTGAAGATATGTTCATCCGTTTGTTTGCTTGTTGCCTCATTTTTCCTAATGCCATAACTTGATAAGTTATGGACGAATTGTTAGGTAAATCACGAAGAGTAAATAACCTAATTTTTATGATGATCTGTTTGTTCGTTAGAGTGTCACTGTTTTTAATTTTATGCTTGTTAGCACGATAACTCAGAAATTTAGGAATGGATTTTTATGAAATTTACAGTAGTTGTTAGTAATGTTAATAAATGATTAAATTTTGGGGATGATCAGTTGATCTGTTTGTGAGTTTGACTAATATTTGTTAGTTAATAACTCAAAAAAATTATGAACGGATCATCAAGAAAATTAGTGAAACTGTTAATGCTGTTAAAAGGCACAAATGATTAGATTTTTCTGGATACAAAGAAAATCATGGTCTCAGCACCAATTCGAATTTTTCGTTACCTTTGCCTTGCTTGGCGGAGGTATGCGTCTCATAGTGCACTTGTTATATTATCATAATATTTGTATCCAGTGCGAGGCTTAAAAGTGGTCATAGGCCGTTGGGTTAGTTACGTTCGTCCATTCTATATACTGCGAAGTATCGTTCCTATAGGTTGCCTCAGTCTTACGTAAGCCTTCGGAACGTTTTTCTGCCGTGTCCACTTCAGGCTACTTTCATTTTCTTATTTCCATGAATGCTATTTTGTTCTCATTTTCCTCTTCTCAACCTGAATCATGTGGGAACATCCCGATGCGCCGGTGTTACGCGTAGGTACTTCTCTTTATACCGGTACTTCTCTCCGTCTTTCTTCCTCTCATTGCATCGTAGGCAGCGTTGTGAGGTGGGTTGGTTTAAAGCAGCACTCTAGTTTTAATAGTGATAGTGATGATGTTAAAAGTGCTAACCATAGCAGGCAACTAAGCTGATAGCTATGTGTCGACTTGCATCTCACATTCTCTTCCGATAATACCCCAAATTGTGCTGTTGGGTGCAAGAACAAATCTAAGTTGTTAGGCACGAGATTAGGTCGCTTTTATTTCTGTAGCTCAAGTGTTCGAAATGATTTTATTTGCTTTCTTATGCAGGCCTGCCTGGCTAGTGCATCATAATAACCACCCCCAGGAGGCAAGGCAATTAAGCTAAGTTACTTAAGATTCAACTAGCTTTTGCAAGTTGCAACCTCGAGCGACGCCGTTACCTCACATGTAGCTGACCTCAGGTGGATCGTGTATGTTAGCTTAAACTTAGGCCTGCTGAACGTCTTTTCTTCGTGCCCACTTTACCTCTCTTCATTTTCATGCTCATAGTGATGATGCTTTATTCTGTTCCTCTTCTTACCTGACTTGCTGTTTCCATGCGCCTTTATCCTGCATGGGAAAATCCTCGTGCTTCAGTGCAATGTTTCTATCGACGTACTTTTATGTCCCTTTTTTGATTCCTCTGTGAGATCGCCTTTATAGTGGACACGGAGGCTTTAAATACTCAATATAGGTAACTAACAAAGTCATAGCTAGGACTTGAGAATGGCTTTTCATCGTGCCCACCTCTCTTCCTGCTTTTTCCATACCCCTTCTGATCACTCTGTTGTCCTATCCTTTCTTTCCCATCTTCTCTTACCCGTGCACTTTGACCCAGTATTGCAACTCCCTCGTCTGTGGGGGTCTGCGTTTTCAATAGACGTACTGTATGTCTCCCATTTCTTCCTTCACATCACAGCCATTACCGTGAAAATAGAGCGGGGGAGCGAGGAAGGTTGTGTGCTTCACACATTTCAAAAAATTATAGCTGTCAAAAAATAGGGGCACACAATTTGATGCCGGCCATTTGAATAATAGTATCATTAACAAGTCGATTTCGTGAAATTGCTGTACTATTTATTATTCTATCTCGGCACTAATGTAATTATTACTGTTGTCTGCTTTTTAATATAGCAAAGGAGCAGTGATGTCATTCCATAGGTCTAACTAGTCGAGTGTTGCACTGCCGTAAGCTTCAGTACGATCGAAGGAAGCCGATTTATCACATCTGAAAGACTTCACCGAGTGGAAACCGCGAATCGGCAGCGACTGCTCAGCCAATGATAAATGCCCTTTCTTGTGCAGAGAAATGAACTAAGCAAGTGAGCTTGAAAAATAAACCTAGACCGCCCGCCAGAGAAACGCGCTCGGGACTTGAACCATAACCTTCGGGTCACAGAGATAAAAGTTGATTTATAGTCCCGGGAACCTGCACGACGCGTTTCAATATCCAGTGCGTCGGTAGCGGTCGCTATACTACCGCCGCAAGGCCGACTGATCGGTGGCCATGGTGCTGCGGTGCTGCTCTACGAGCTTTATTGCTCCTCTGCGACACCGGTGTGGAGACATCAGCTCTATAGTCATGGCCGTCTGTGGATGCTCGTCTTTCCTGAGACTGCCAAATTTTGATCTTTTGTTTGCTTCCAATGTCGCCTGCGCGTCATCGTCGTCTGTTCGATAGCAGACTTGTGCGCCTGTGCTTCTCTTTGAGTGATTATCTGATTATTTGTGTTTCGTTTGGCTGCGCTACTTTCCTCTTGTTTGGAGCTTTCTATGCATAGATGAATTGTTAGAATTATATACCGTATTTCATATTTCTTAAATGGAACTATTGGGGGGAGGGAAGACCTTTGAACGACCATGTGTGTGTACCCATGCCGATATGCTCTTGTCGTTTGACCTTACCGTAAATAGCCTCTTGCTGTGTATGTCCTGCTGCCATATAACTGACTTTCGGGAGCAATTGGCTTCGTCTCGGTAGTAATGAGTGCACTAGCAAACGACTGTTTTTTCGGTGCTGGCAATTTGTTGTGCCACTGAAATGGTAACGCGTATTGTGTAACTAGTTTCGGTACGGTAGTTGGCTTCGCTCGCGCGACTTGGTTGGAGCAATAAAATGTTCTTGCACGCTGTTGAATTCTAAAAGATTTAGATGGTACCTCTTAACGCGGTAAATTTGTTTGCGCACAAACATTT
>LQNS02276622.1:11835858-11850239 GCA_001587735.2 Parhyale hawaiensis
TGAAGAACAGAAGAAAATTAAGAAGCAAATAAGAGAAGAGGAGATTCCGCACCGGCCTAGAGGCATTACGCAAACGTATAGGTTATTGCGTGAATTCTTCACGCACGGGTCCACTAGTGTATAATAAACATATAAACATACGACAGTCATTCGTAGTATTGATTGATGACACTTGGAGAAATATTTTTGTGTCATTTAATGTAGTTAATCGCTCCGGTGCAATCGTCGGTGTAGTAGGTATAGTGGGTTTAGTAGATAGGAGATAGTTTTGGACGAAACGCGCGGAGTACTATTTTCTGACGTCGAGAGCATTCCTTTGCAATGGGTATTAGAATACAATATATGTATTCATCAGTTTGTACATCACTTAGACACACTGGTGAAACGACACACACGGCCAGCGTTAACTTTTGTTTTCCTATGGCAAAGTAAGTGTTACCTATAATTCTATGCTGAGCTATGTCCAGTGATGAAGTATAATTAAATGTTGCATCGCATTTGGAGAAGAAACAGTGTTCGTTGAGTTACAAAAGGTAAGCTAGTGACGGCTTCGTAACATGCTCTGTCTGCTAAAAACAGCGAATTTTTAAAGTTAATATAGTGCAATACCAGTCGTATTTTGCGTCTTAACTGCGGTATGTATCTGTGCTGAAGTTTATCCGCTTTGCAAATGATAACGCATCCCCATTTAAAAAAAAACTTATTTTGTATAGGGTTCGTTCTGTATAGCAGTACGCACAGTGCGTAGCATCTACCGCAGTTTTGCCTGTCTAGCTCCATAGCCCGCTGCTTGTCCAACCAAGCCTCCGAAGCTCTCGGAAGCCATGTATGAACCCTTGGCGCTGCCGGCGCTGTGTTGCGTCTTCTGTGTTAAGTGTTTGTTCATGAGTAGCGAGCTGTGGTAAACCTCTAGCCAAACAGATGTAAATACAAGCTTGTGCTGCTGCCACCACTACCTCCTCTCNCATGCTGGGTAAACGGCTTGCAAACCTCTGTCAACAGCGTCACTTCATCAGCTCTGTTGCACCCAGCCCTCCATGCAAACACGTGCATGGACTCCTTGCCGTGGACTTCCTCTCAAGGCGCTTTGGTGGATTGCACAGACTCTGTCGAGGTCCATTCATATGGTGCTTATTAAAGTGCTGCTAGGATAGGAAAGAAAACCTTTTGTGTTTGGGAAAATTTAGGCCTGTATGTCAGTTTGTGTTTGTAGTTAGCTGCTAAAGGAAGAAATGTACCATGTTTCTTAGTAGGTAGATCAATTCTGCAAGCCTGTACGTGGGATTCGTCGTTTATTGGATGATCTGTCGCCTTGGGAGGTTGTATTTTTTAATATATTTCGTGTGGACTAAATGAAATTGAACCATGTTTATATAATGTTATTTTAATTGTTTCACATTAAGGTGCACTTATTAGTCTTTAACATTTAATATGATGATTCCCCGCATCCCCGGCTCTTTTTGCTGACTACTCCTATGCAAGTCCTTCACGCTTTGTATTTGCTCGACAACGAAAGCGTTGCTCATAACGTTCGGGTGTTTATCTTTATTAGGGTATATGTAAGCATGTTTTTATGGAATGACGTGTGTTTCGCTTCCTACTTGGGTTTTTATGTAGAATTCTCCATTCGCAAACTTTATTATTGCATGCGTTTCAGCCTTTATGTTCTTGCGAAGTAGGTATGATCCGTCAGCGTACACTCCAGTATTAGATATATGCATATATTGTGTATGCGGCCGTAGAAAATTTATGACAGAGAATTTGTGCTGAAACTTCGTTATTGTTTGTATTTGTGGTACTAAATTTTCTCCCGAAAGTTGCCTCAAATCTGCAGGCATTATCAGAGCTTTTGTTTAATCAAAAATACAAGTTGTAACCGACGCCAGTTGAGTTTCGGTGCATCAAAATATCCACCCTGCCAGTAAACTCGCGAATTTTACATGTTTTGCAGTCAAGCAGCGCCATGACACGTGAGGCCAACCTGTAGAAAATCCCGGAGACGTTGAATGTAGATATCTTGGATTCATGGAGTGGCCACATCAAGATCAAACAAAATCCAGCGGCTATAAAAGAATTGAAAATATAAGACCCCTGCTGAGCGGAAAATTGTCAACTGTTACGAAGAAATTCATCAAATTAAAAACTCACTGAATGGATTATGAACAATTGGAACGAAAGCTTAATGGATTTAATAATGTGCAGCCCCCTTGGAACAAAAGCAAAAAAAGAAGAGTTTTATAGGTTTGCCGCGCTTTGGAAGCTGCAGCAACAGAATGCTCTTCTCAGCAGTAAAGGAACAGGCCGACGTCGTGCTTGGTGATTTGGGCGAGTTGAATTTTTTATGAAAAACGTCTACACCATCTGCACGGTATAATAACATTCATCACTGAAGATACTAATTTTAGCGAGCTAAGCTTTGAAAGTGTCTCTTCCTATCGCTAATTATGCGTTTCAGTAGAAAAGCCGTGAGCAAATTGCACACGAAACAAAACAGAATACCTATAAATTTATGTATACCGGTGAGAATCTCTGGAAATTCCTCAGCACACAAGTATTGTTTTTCTGTAGTCGTTTTAACATAATTTTTGGCTGCCCAGGCACTGTTTTTCAGTTTGAGCTTCTGCGTAGCCAGGAATTCAAGTCAGACTGATGATCTGTGACTTGTGAGGAGTAACTTGAACTGCAAACATTCACACACTCTGACCCGTGGCGCAAATATGTTATTTCCCCCAGTCTTTTATTGGCAGCGTAACGCAAGGATTCACCCGCGGACCTAATAACAGCGTGACAGGCAGAGTTACATCATCCGACTCTATAATAAAGAACAGTGTGTGTTTTCTCTTATCTGTTTTTCTACCTGTCCATTTTGTGCCACAATTGAAGTAAACAGCACCGGAAATTAGGCCTGTTTGGAGGGTGTAGCAGAATAATCATGCCTCAAATTGAATGCATTTCTTGCTGTACTTATTTTGAAGTCCAAGCTACGAAAGTGTGCTGCTTTCGAACGTGTGAATCACCGAGGCTTGCTTCATGGGATGGGAGTTGGTGGTTCGATTTTACGGTTGTTTGTCAGTTCTTGTCTGGTAGACGCCAATGTGCTGCTTTCGAACGTGTGACTCACCGAGGCTTGCTTCATGGGATGGGAGTTGGTGGTTCGATTTTACGGTTGTTTGTCAGTTCTTGTCTGGTAGACGCCAATGTGCGCTTGTCGATGGGAAAAGCAGTGAGATTTGGATGTATCTTGTGTCCCGCAAGGCAGTGTTTTGGGCCCTCTAATGTTCACTGTATACACAGCAGATTTGTTTGGTATTGTTCATAATTTACTCGGTGGTTACGCTGATGTTGCTTGCTGGCTGTTTGTGAGAATCCTAGTCGTAGATTTCTGACACCACTTGGCGTGATGTCGAGGTGACTGATTCCCTGTGTTCTAGGGGAGGGGGAGGGGGCGAGATTGAATGCAGGTAAGACTACGACTATTCTTTTGTCTCGGTCAGGACACTGAGGCTTGCTCTTCCGGCACTTATACTGGATGGTGTACAACTTTCTGTGGTTTCGCTGATTGTAGCATTTGTAACTATTACAATGTCTACCATGCTGATGTGGCACCCTTTGAAACTCGCCCAAGCATTAAACTGTCGCCCTCGCTCGGTTCACGTGTGTATCTGTACTAAGTGCTGTAATTGCGGCAGCACAACGGACCATAGTTCAGAATTGCAGAAACATTTGCTTCATTGAAAATGTCATAGCTATTCATTTTTGGATAATTTGGTATGAAGATTAATTTTTCCTGTGATAGCCTCCCTAATTATGCAGCAGAAATAAATTAATATAGATACAGTCTCGCAATGCATTATAATAATCCTTATATGTTTTGGATTGCGTTTTCTATATAGGTCATGCTGTAGGTCATCGTGTAGGTACTGAGGAACTGCAACATGTGTTGGCTGCGCTATCAGCTATTTTATTATTATTATTATAAATCTGGCTCCTGCTCTTCATGTATTGCGTGCTGATTGTGATCAGCTCTATTATTACAGATCTCTATAACAGCACATTTGACCTGTGTGCTTATTGTTTCCTGGATGTTGGCCTTGGAATTCGTTGCTCTTTTGCCGAATATTCGGGCATTCTGTGTATACTTTTCACGAAGAAGCACTGCAATTGGATGAGTCCATACTTGTCATGGCTGCTTTGCACCGCACTGCAAGTTTCATCCTAAACATTTTACCGCGATTTCTTTGCAAATTATTCGCACGGCACCAGCATTGGTCCCGTTCCATGCTCTACCTGACGCTCTCGCATTCCTCCTGTATTTTCTATGAGACTTTTTGCTGGAGCGAGAGGAGCGGTCCCCTGCCGGGCCCTAACTGCGCTGTGACGGTGTGCCGGCCCGCGTGCCATTTCTCAGCTGTCGCCGGTGTGATCCTCGCTATCTGCGCTGCCGTCACCGCTTGCCTAGTCTCAAACTTTCCTCTTTTTCCACTAGTATTTTTTATAAACTACTGCTGCAGGGCGCTGGTTTTATTATTATTTATATTTCACGAATGGTACTGATTTGGTCTGCACGCGTGTTTTTGCCGAAGTACAGTACGTGTTTTTCTTGTATGGTAAAGTGCTCGTTTCTCTTAAATTGATATGCATGCTATGAATGGTATTTGGGCTCTGCAGTTCTTTTTCTACGGTGCCTTAAAAAGCGCTACTATGGAGTATGGACTACACGTTCCAGTTGTATTATGGTACCTATATTTCATGAGTATATGGTTTCTGTTTCTCTTGAAAGCCTTCACTGGTGTTTCTAAAAGTGATATTTTGGGAAGCTCATTGTAGGTGGGTGCATTTTTGTAGATGATGGTTGACCTGCACTCCTGGCGAGCTGTGTTTTTGTCTTATCATGGCTGTCTCCACCTTCTTGCACATAATCCTTCTGTTGACCTCTGGTTCTATGTTCACTGCTGGCGTGGGCGCAAGCCGGCTCCTTTAAACTGGCGTTGCTGTTATTTCGAATATTGAAAACACTAATAGTGAGGCTTCTTTAAAATCGTGTAGCGCGTGATTCAACTCTTAACTTACTTGTCAAAAGTAAGTGCAGATTTGACTCATTGTCGCTGGTCCGCTTGCACACGACGATCACCTGAAGTCTTCTCTAACCCCAAGAGTTGGGGTGGGAACGCTCCGCCTCTACCGAAGTTGCCCATGTAGTTTATCAACATTTTTTTCTGTTCTGTTCATAGACAGCTTCTATATACATTAGAGACACAGAGCTCACTTATGTGGGTTCGCCGTCACTCTCGACCTTCCGGCAGATATGCCGAGACAAAATATTTGACCTTTGAATCGCTGTTCTAGCAAACTTTCTTACTAACCTTAACCTCATACACAGCTTTAATGCACTTGCTAAAATGTTTAAAGGTATGGCTTTCTTTACAGGGCTGCAAAATTTGCTGTTGATCTGCTTGGCAGTTATATTTTTCTGCCTCATGTTCTTTTGGGAAACTTGGATATCGATGCGAATCTTTCCCAGATTCCCCTAGAATAAAACGGACAGTGGACAACTTACTCAGTAATTGAGTTACAATTTCGAGTAATTTGATATCGCCAGCTCGCGTTTCTAACGAATCAAGTAGTAGTAACGCCAGGGGTGACACTCGTACATTTATTTTCAGATCTGGTCGGGTATCTAAAGTACTTCGCGGAAGAAAGAGTAGAGGCCGTCGTTTTCTTCTTCAATAAAATTTATTAATTTTCATCGCATGACTTCCATACAGTAGTGATTCATTCCTTAAAGTTACTTCACTGGGTCATTTTATAAAATAAATCCGTGACTTATCTGTTGGTATATTATTACACTGCTGCTTATATTGAAAATTTATTGTTGAAGCTTTCAACATAAATCTGTCTCTTAATTTTCAACTATGATCACTTCTTTCATGTGGAGTGTGAAAGTTGTTTTCCTTGATTGTCAGAGCCAGTACCGTTTTTTATTTTTATTGCTGGACTTGTCCTGTCGAGAGAAGTTTTCCTTCACTCAAGAAGACATTGGTACGTGCGCGGGCCAGGAGCGAGTGCAGGCGAGCGAGGGCATCTCTTCAGTATGGCAGCGGCGCCCAAAGTGTCTCAGCGGCAGTTCTCCATTGTTTGGTAACTGGGCTCAGTTTCTTGAGCATCAATAGCTGGATTACCATTACAGTCGTGAGCTCTTTCGCTATCACGGCGCCTCCGTCTTATTCGCCCTCCAAAGTCGATACAATTCGGCCAAAAGAAATGGAAAAGCTTGCTCATTCCGGTCACGTCTGTGTGAGGCTGATTCCCTTGGGGCTCTGAGTGACGTGGCCGTGTTGGTGAGGAGGGTTCCGCTTATTGATGGTGAGCGGGCCTGCTGGTGGTAGGATTGTTAGTGGTTTGTTGGCTGATTTAGTGCCTGTGTTGGGACATATAAAACTATCACTGATGAAGAGAAACTCACGAACCTAGTCAGTTAGCTGGATATGCTCGTTATCCAACGGTGCACGCCGCAACTCCGTGATAAAAGTTTTTACGGGCGTGCGTGCTGCTCCTGTCAAAATAAAAATACCGTGGTGCTCAAATTTTGATGGCATGATGCGTCATTTGATCCTGTTCAACTTAGCATGTATGTTATCGGCAGGTCTTCCTTGCTTTTAAGTTAGTGTCTGCAAATACAGTGTTTGCAAGCCTCGTCTAATCCAACAAAATTTACTCTGCCTTCCCTTGCTATTGAGGGGGAAAATTTGAGCACTTTCTTCTGAGAAGTAGGAGGCATGCGACACAGAAACTGCCGAATACTCGCACGGCAGCTTGGAACAATGTGCGCGTGCTGCGCCGGTGCAAGTTACAGCATCTCCATCAGATCATTCATCATGGCATCTTCCCTGAGAGACTGTAAATAAAGCTGATTTATGCTCCATTGGTGCCGTCGGGACGTGATGTGCTTCTCCGCTACATGCCACAGCTGCTGCCTCCGTCTTGTTCAACTTCTTCCCTATGGACACTGGCTTTATTTCTGCCCGTCTTCCCTCTTCTATCTGTGTCTTGTTTAACTTCTTCCCTACATAGACACTGTCTTGGTTTCTGTCGGTCTTCTCATCGCTGTCTTCCCTTTTCTGTCTGTGTCTTGTTCAATTTCTTGCATGTAGAAATAGGCTGTATTTTGTCGATTTTCATATTGCTGGATGAGAGTATATGAGAGCTAAGGAACTCCTTGAGTGCTACATATTTCCTTGATAATAGGATGCAGTGTAAATTCTGTTGTTTTTGTTTGTGTCATACTATAGTCTCTTCTCTGTTTTAGTATAGCATTTTTGTGAATAGTTTTTCGATCGTTTACAGGACCGTATTTTGATGGTGAAGATGCAATTTAAGTGTATCCTCATCCATGATCGTGTCCTACGCTGTCTTGTTTATCCTACCTCTCCCGTACCTTTCATAGAACTTTCACACTCATGGTTTTGACCTTTTTATTTTGTGATCCTTTCGTACTCTTTCCCTATCCATACGTTAATTCCTCGGATGTAGCATTTTGTAAGCCGGCCCGACCTGTGTATTACTTACCGTACCTCTTTCCTTTGTTCAGACCGCCGCTGTATGCATTTGTTCATTAACACGCCCGTTCCTTACGCGCGGACATTCTCTCCCCTCATTGCTGTCATCATGTTACACTCTCCTCTCATTCTTTTATTCCCTCTGCTTTTGCTGCTCCGATGAGCGCCCTCGCCCTTATTTCCCCCGCCTTTTTCTGCAATCGCTTGCATATAAATGGCTTCATGAAGCGCCATCTTCCCGCGTGTATACGCGACATCGCGACGCCCCTCACTGCCCTGATTAAACTTAATCCGACTTTGCATGCTAAAAAATTTATGCTACTTACATTTTTGTTGCGTGCTAAGAGCTCGTGCATTTTAGGGGAACATTTAATGTTGGCACTACTGAAGACTATTTATCGACGGACAAAACGCCCATACTTGCCATACTGCTCGGCTGCCTTTAGCAGGAAGCCCGTAAACATTCGTAATGTTTTACGCACGTGAAGCGCAATTTGCCCGAATGAGGTTACGAGCATGTGTGGACTGGGCGGTGCGCAGCCACGCGCGTTACACCTTTGTCCTCAGACTCCTTCCAAGCTGACATCATGCAACAGGTCTAAATGTGCTAATAAGCTACTTTATGTTACAGAGGAAATATGTCGAAAGTTCGAGCCAGGTACCTTCCACCTTGGACTTGCGTTAAAATTTTAATTTCTTATTACAGAGACTTGAAGGATGAAAGTGCTTCCTCATGCTACTGAATGTTCAGTTCTCTCCTGATTCTTGACTTATTTTATACGTGAGCGGATATTTAATGATGTGGATAAAATAAAAAAAAATGGCGTGGTATTTTTCCACTAGACTGAACACGCGACATCACTGTGGAATCGAGATTGGGAACCAGCGACAGAGTATAATGAGATGCACGTATAGTCGTATGCCATTTATAGTTTGCGAGCGGTATTTAAAATTTTGAGTGAACTCGTAGTTGTTTGATGTAAACAGTGTTCATTTGTGAGAAACAATCTATACTTTTTAACCACTGAATAGTTTTCTTAATTTCTACAACGTGAATACTATTCGTAATGTGAATATGTCTCATTAAACATATAGGTAGGTACCTATACTGTGAATACCTAAATGTTTAATGTAACAATCATCTCATCATTAAAATATTATTCAACTACTGAAAAATGTGGGAAAAATTTTCAACAGTTGACAATTGACCGAAATTACGAAATTTTAAGCGTGTTTAATCAATCTATATTTAAAATTCTCCACGTTTTAGATGTTGTTGGGCAGCTTCCAAGAGGGCGGAGCTTGAGCGCAACCCACTTAGACCGCATGGAGGAAAAAGGTTGAGGCGTTTCGATCCTGCAGTGAAGTTCTGCAAGTCCCGGTTCACGTTACCACTGCGATAACAGTGTCGACTAGATGTCCGACCGGAATTTAGAATTTCAAACAGAACCACCCCCCCCCCAAAAAAAAAACAGAAAATTAGAAAGTAATTAAGATTTCAATAATTTTAAATTACTGATGTTCTAAAACACTTATCGTAGAAGTTTTTTGAATGAATCATTTGCAATACAATAACCTGCAATTTCAGACGTAGAACAGTAAACTTAACAAAAATTAAAAAGTTTTAGGATTTTGAAAAAATGCATACAAAAACAGTAAATAACAAAGAAAATAAGAAAATACTTTTCCAAGAAAAATGCCACGATTAAAAGTTCCTTAGAATTCAATTTTACATATCATACCAAAATTTCAAAGAAATCGCATGGTAAATAGAAAGGCCAGCTTCTAGTTGACCCCGTAACAGTGGTAAACGCATTGCCGAACTACGGAACATTCGTCATCCAGCCATGGTTAAGCGCCTCTTACATGCCAGGGATCAGACTGCATTTGCAACCGCAGCGGATACATTTAATTTCGTTTTGATTAATCCAGATAACTTTGAACCAATTTTCTATTTACCTATAACTTTTTCTCTGTATTACATGTTTAACCTCAAAATTATTTTGGGTCCCATTTTAACTGGTACGTATTGTCTCAACTTATATGGTAATAAGTAAAACGTGATATTTCAGTTTCTTTATGCTGGGGAAAGTTATAATAAAACTTTGAGCGCAACAGGTCACTGTCGTTTAAGTTACGGAATTGAAATAGTTGTTGGAATGTTTTCAGTGTCCGTGGTCCTGTGTTTGTTAGTGTCTTATGCGTAGTGTATAATGTCATTAACATATTTGATCAAATTACTCTTAAGCTCAACAAGCCTTTCATAACACTCTTTGGTTTGATGGTAAATGTCCCCCTGATACCGAAGGCACCTCCGTGACCATGCAACATAATAGCCACATTCAAGAGAGTGGTAATACTCCTCCTGCCCATGTACTCGTACCGTCTCGCTTATGTTGTGGAGCTCACCGCGTGTGTCTCGGATGCCGTCGTCTCTCTAGCGAATTGTTTGGACGATCGGTCGAGCTGTTGCCTAATTTGGCAAGTTCCGTGCTAGTCCTGGGCAGTTATGCTTCTCAAAATGTTCCTAATGACCTAACCATAACGATCGCAGCTCGTCCGATATTGAACGTAAATTCTCGCTAGTGCTTTTCGGACTTCTCGTGTTGACTTGAAGTACGACCTAGCGTCCCAACCAGTTGACGTTTTGTCTTACCTTTCACTTGGTGAAAACGTTCTGTTAGTGTTATTAGTGACGAGTTGAGTGATTCGTTGCGTTTCTTTATGTCAGCAAAACTGCTTCAATTTTATTTTAGTTTCATGGCGTACTGCCAATCGTTCACAATAGCTCTTTCATCTCTTATCAGCGCTAAGTGTCGCTGCCTGCCACTTTGCAGGATGTTTCGTCGTCGAAACCATCGTAATTTGCTCTTGAAGGGTTATGGTGACACCATCACTGTTTAATTTGATGTGTTGCTATGTCGCATAAGACATAAAATTTGTTTACAAGTCTGCAGCTGTTGTTAAATTTCTTTTAACCTTTCTGGCCCGTACTTTCCTTCGTGGAGGTTCTTTCCCAATTTTGAGAAAATTTCCCTTATCGCTTTGCTGCATATTATGTATAGTTTTTTTTAGATGCCTGTTATTGCCAGAGCTTAGTAATTTTCTTATTGAGAATATATACTGTCATTTCCATGTTCGGCCGTTTTTACTTCGATACTTTCAGTGCACAATTTCCCATGAGAAATAGTTACCTCATTTAGCAAGTACGTGGACATGTCCAGTTTGTCTGAGTTACGCTAAAGGAGAAGAAGAAGATGCCGTCCATTCGCGTGATTGCCGCGCTTGTTACGGAACTCCTCTAGCTCAGCTCCATGGCAAATTGACGTCCCCGGTGTATTATTGAACCCCGACACTGATATTCATTGGTGATCATGACTTTTTCTTCATTCGGAAGTGCCCTCAAATACGTGCTGTTACCGAATGCAGTGTGAAATTAGTGTCGTATTGTGTATCATGGCCTGCACTGCAGTTTTCATTTTGACAATAACTGATGTTATTTTGCATGGCCCCCCTCACATGCTCATAAGCTTGTGCATGCTGTCGTGTGTTAGCTGTGTTTTGTCTACTGGTTCTCTGTTTTCTTGCCGTGCGACATGTCCTTTGTTGTTCTTCCATGGAACCGCCTAGTAGTGTTCAGGAAAACTTCAACTTGAGCGGATGATCTGTTTTATATGTTTACGAATATTTTTCTCGACACAATAACTAAAACTCTAGTTTCAGATCATGCGTCTATTTCTTTCTTCCAACTGTTCCTAAACTTTTCTCGGAACTGTAGGCGACAGTCTGATCTCCCAAAGTTCCTTGCCTGCCTCTGGCTCCCCATTCAGCTGGTTACAAATTCATCAGATTCTACTACATTCCCAACTGCGAGTGGTTCGCGGCAGTTGTTTCCCTGTATTACACCGCGCATCTTCCTGCGTGTGCACAGTCTGCGTCAGCTGTTGCCCGCCGCTTAGCGCGGTTTTCCGCATTTTTTTCATAGTGTAAGTTGGGCTGTGGGCGGACTTCGTAATCACCATATTTCTCGCCACCAATTAGAAACTCTTGCTCAAAAGTGGGCTTTTTGTGGGGCTGGCATCGGCGGACTTCTCTCGCCTCCTTCCCCTGCGATGCTTGCTCGCCCGCCGCGCTTCTCATCTGCTCAAGAATTTCCGGAATAGCGATTAGGCTATATTCTTTACTGCTCTTGGGTGAGCGTTTGCATGTGTCGCGCCGTATTTTTTTCGTTCTCTTGAATTGTCGATGTATCTATTTTCTCATGAGCACCATTTGCAGTTTTCATTCATTTGTATTTTTTGGTGTGGTAATGTACGTTATATCGCACAAATGGATTGTATTTTTGAATGTCTATCACGTTTGATTATGCTTATCGCTGTGGTAATTTTTGCCTTATCGATGTCTTTTCCCGATATTAAGCAAGTTGCTATTTTCTTTCTCGCCTTTCATTTTTGCATTTCAAAACAAAGTTCGTCGGTTTAACGATTGCCACTGACAGTTGATTCTTCGGTTGTCTCCCATATTCGATGCCAACGCTCAGCACTCTTTCGTGTTCTTCATTTGCCCATCTTTTCGTAAATTCTCTTGCTATTTCGAGCGCTAATTTCAATTGTGCTGCTGTAGTCACATTTCTTTGTGCACCACTGCTCTCTTCAGACTTCAGTATTTCCATTTGTGTGAGTTTTCTATTTTTTTCGCCTATTAATGCGGTCATTACCTCAGCCAAGGAGGTTATGTTTTCGTCGTGTTTGTTTGCATGTTTGTCTATCTGTCACAAGATAACTCAAAAAGTTATGAACCGATTTGGACGAAATTTACAGGGATTGTTAGGTATGTTAGGAGGAACAGATGATTAACTTTTGGTGAAGATATGTCCATCCGTTTGTTAGTCTGCCTCATTTTTCTCAATGCCATAACTCAAAAAGTTATGGATGGATTTTTATGAAATTACGATGAGTTGTTAGGTATATAACAAAGAGTAGATGACCAAATTTTGGTAATGATCCGTTGTTCGTTTGTTTGTCACTGTTTTTAATTTTATGCTTGTTAGCACAATAACTCATAAAATAATGAATGGATCTTCATGAAATTTATAGGGGTGATTAGATTAGATAGGCGGCAGTAGACGAACCAATAGGCCCATTCCCAAAGAGACACCGGAACATACGCCCCGGCACTCTATGAGTTATTAGCATTATGCTAGTATTGTATAGAGGACAGGAGAAAAGAGAGAAAAAAATGGGGGGTGAAGAGTCCATGCCCAAGGGACGATTTTGAATGTACGCAAGCACGATCAAGAGCCGCTGACATGCGGAGCTTGCAGACAACAAACTGTGTAGGTGGAGCGGGAGAGAGAAGGAGACGGATAAAGGTGGCCTCGGAAGCTTTGGCCGTTAAGAGTTTGCAACTCCAGAAGGAGGAGTTCTTAGCTGCGGAGGATGTCTCTCTCAATATATGTCAAGACGATTTTTAAACGCGTTGACTGTTAAAAGACAAAAATAATTAAATTTTGGTGTAGATCGGTTTGTTCGTTTGTATGTTTGACTCATGTTTGTGTTAACGTTGTTAGCAGTCTAACTCAAAAGTTATGAACGGATCTTCAAGAAAATTGCACAAGCTGCTATTAGTATCAAAAGGCACAAATGATTAGAGTTTGGAGTTTATACGAAGACAATTATGGTTTCAGAGCCAATTTAATTTTTTTGCTACCGTTGCTTCGCTTGGCGGAGGTATGCGCTCTCAGAGTGCTCTAGTTGATTCTGCAAACACACCGTTGATGCTAACGCTGCACGTTGCCATTTATCGTTGTTCGAAATTTTTATAGTTGCCCATGACTAATGATTGGGCTTCTCATATTGCTTTGAGAGGCCTTGCAGTACACGGCTTGCTTAGAACATATCTTTCCTTGCGAGGATGTTCCATCGTACTGGTAATTGTTATTATTTTTTAACATTGTTTTATTTAATATCAGAGCTCACCGAATTACGGCCAGTAGTTAACACCATCTATCTAGATATATATCTATAAATACATATGGTAATGTAGGAGATAATTCAGCCATTTGTACACCTAACTGCAAAAACAGTTGAGCAACCTACTTCTGTGATCTCAACCACGAACTATATTGTAATATTTTTGTATGCCCTGAAATCGCTATTAGTTATTTATAATTTTTTGTTCGTCTCAACTCAACTTCATTGCCACTGCTATTATTCGTGCAGTTTCTGTCATGTGAACTCCAGTACAATGGGACATTAATTGCTATTTCACTGTATCTGTACACTGCACATGCCCCACATGCCGCGCGACCGTCCACTTAACGTGTCTAGTCCAATTGTTGTGTCTTTTGCATTGGGCTGCTCCAGCGCGCTGCACGCGGGACCGTCAGATATATAGGTTGTTAGTGAATAAATGGGCTTGACAGCTACATAGATCGTTCTTGACAGTACTACTTGCAGTCAACTGTGTGCACAGTTGTAGCGACATGACCCCCTCGCTATTGCAGCGACCTAACGGATCTGTTCCGGCAAGTGCAGTGTCATGTTGCTTGTTGGTGTGTCCGGTGCCGGGCCTTGTGTCCCTCTGGGGCCCCCCATGAAGGAACGTTTTGGCTCCTGCCACAGTCTGCGCACTCGTGGCAATTTAGAAGTACTAACGAGTCTCATAAATCGGAGGAAGCCTCTGAACTTTGGAACTGCTAGAGCCATCGAGGGACTCTCGCCACATGAATCTGATCGCTTAATCTGACTTGGGGCAGTTTGAATCAAAGCCCACTTAAAATGTTGAATCATGACCCCATTTTGTGAGAGAAACTTCAGGAAGTCT
>LQNS02276622.1:11863330-11884772 GCA_001587735.2 Parhyale hawaiensis
AGGGGCTCGGCCTCTCGGTACTTGCTTGTTTTATTTGTCTCCTGAGCTTCTGTCGCTGGCCAGCGCATCCTCGTCTTCATGTCGCCGTGTGTAGATCCATTGTACGAAGTACCTACTGTGTAAATCTCCAATTTTTTATGTCAATTAGTGACGAGTTAGGCCTATATCAGTGACAATATTTTTTTTTACCCCTGTGTGGCTTCCGCCCGTCGGCGTAACATTTCGAGCGAAGAGCTGCACTAATCTGCTCCAGTCGGCACCGATTGGCTAGCGTGTTCGAATCTACAAATACTGTATACAGTACTGAAGTTCTCTGCGCTTCTTTCGCTTATGCTCGTATATCGCCTCAGTTGCTGTGCAGAAAATACAGGGGGTGAATCATGCCATCTAAGTCTCATTTAATGTTAATTTTCCAAGTTATTTCGGAACTATTCTGCAATTTCTGAGGTGTGTTCACTTTTTTTAGGAGCTTAGCGGCTGAACCGGAATTGCAAGTCATGTCTTCGTATTTCTTTTCCTATCTTGTGTCATGTAGACGAATTTCAGTGCACATGAACGCTTCATCTTCTTGTTTGTAAATATTTATCCGTAAAAATGAGCAGACCAGTGGATAACATTCACGAGTTGTAACTGTTTAATTATCTATTACCAAGTTTAGTCAAAAAGTTATCGACTGATTTTCATTAAATTTTCTCTGAGTGTTAGGTTTGTTACGAGGAATAGACGCTTATTTTTGGTCAAGATCCGCTCAAGCGATTGCTTGTTTCTTTGCCTGTTTTTTTTTTCTTAGCATCGTAACTCAAAAATTTATCAACGGATATCCATGAAATTTTCAGGAAATGTTACAGATGTTACGAAAAGCAAATGACCAAATTTTCGTGTCTGTTAGTTCGTTTGTCTTTTTGTTTTCATGTTTGTCAGTAACATAACCCAAAAGTGAGCGAATCTTCATGAAATTTTCCATAAATGTTCGAAAAGGTGGAAGTCACAAATGAGCAAATTCTGGTGATGTGTTCATCAGTTTGTGTGTTTTACTACATGTTACTAATAATAAAAAAAAATGTTGTTCGGAACATAACTCTAAATGTTATGGACGCTTTTTCCAGAAATCGCAGGAACTGGATAGAATTTTAAAAGGGACAAAAGACCATGTCTTGGTGATGATCGAAAAGAAGTCCTCGTTTCAGGACTTATTTGAACTTTTCCTTAACATTGCGTTGCTGGGCGAGGCCGTGCGCTTTCGAAGCGCTGCTCTAAGTTCCTTTGTTTTTATTTCAGTTTTTGAATCTTGTGAAGGAATTCTAAAGTTGATACGGGAAATTTTCTAATGATTTCTTTCTCCATAGTCTTGTGTTTGCAGCTTTTATTTCTGGCTTGTGGACAAATTATGTGACCAAACGATTAGATTTAATTGCTCATTTCATGCTTGTTTATTGTGTTCACCCTGCCACACAACTGCAACCGCTGTATTTGTTACTATATCCTACTTTGCTGATCATATTCGCCCTTCGTATTGTATAAACCGACAGCTATACTCAGACAATTTAAATCCTTCACTGCAGTATAACATTACTCTAGTGTCCGTGTCATCAACGACGATAATTTTCTCTACAATTTTCTTTAGATGACTGTTACGGACTCTCTTTTAAGTCTTTATCTGATAACGAGCTCGGTTTTTTCCAATTAATTCGCAACTTGTTACCTTGGCTATTCTTTCAACTCGACGGGCTTTGAACATTGCTTTATCTTCCTTTACTGATAAGACAAGATATTCCTTTTCTTGGGGCACATTGATAACATGTTGCACCTTCTGCTCAAGTGTTATATTTCTATTCTTTCTTTGTCGTGGGTGAAAAAAACGTGTACATAGACTAATATTTCAGATGTAATTAGCGGCGGATGCATATCTTCTGTTACTAACATGCTAATAATGTAAGGGTACTTTTCCCGTGCATTATTCGCTAGTGAAAATTATTCTAGCCAAAGTTTCTGACTACGCCCTATTTCTTCACTCCCTGCTTGGGTGGCCGCCGCTTCATCGTTGTTAAGTTAAAATTTCAGCACATGTATTTCTTGAGCTGATATGATCAGTACGATAACGCTACGAGTTAAAAAATAGGAAATACAGTGGGTTACTGTATGCTCTTTTGCTAGGAGCACTTCATTCTTATTTTTTAATCTATTATGAACATTAATCCCTGAATAGATAGTGAACATTTCGGTTACAGATTTTATTATCGACGTTTCTATGTTGGAATTTACTACAGGCATTTCCATTTTTAACTAGAGCACTCTGAGAGGGCAGACCTCTGCCAAGCGAGGCAACGGTAGCAAGACATACAGCTTGAGTAGACGCTTAGCGAAGCACAGGAGAAGTGAGTTTCACACTTCAGAGACCCAGCAGTAATTTTTTCAGCTTGCTTTCACCCTCTGACGAAGCAGTTTTCGCTTGAGCGTAAATATTTGGATGTACTGAAACTAAATTATTGTAGTATAGACAGGATACCTACGCGGCGACGATTTAATTAAATTCAGCGATCTTTCATTGCTTACTAATGTAAATTGATTTTTTTTGCATTTTATCTAAGGGAAGGAACGAGTGCACTGCTCGGATGAGTTGCAACAAAGAACACTCATATATTATGATAATTTGTCTGTTGTAACGTATCCTTAATGGCATATTACTAACGAAAGTATGATTAACTAGAGCATTCTGAGAACGCATACCTCCGCCAAGTGAGGCAACGGTGGCAAAAAATTCAAATTGGCTCTGAAACTATAATTTTCTTTGTATAAACTGCAAAATTTATTCATTGGTGCCTTTTGATAGTAATAACAGCTTATGGAATTTTCTTGAAGATTCGTTCATAACTTTTTGAGTTATAGTGCTAACAAACGTTACGACAAACATGAGTCAAACATACAAACGAGCGTGCACCAAAATTAAATCATTTTTGTTTTTTAACATAACCAACAATCCCTATAAATTTCATAAAGATCCATTCATTATTTTTTGAGTTATTGTGCTAACAAGCATTAAATTAAATACAGTGACAAACAAACCAACGAACAAACGGATAATTACCAAAATTTGGTCATCTACTCTTTCTTATATGCCTAACAACTTATGTTAATTTCATAAAAATCCATCCATAATTTTTTGAGTTACGGCATTTTGAAAAATGAGGCAGAGAAACAAACGGATGGACATATCTTCACCGAAAGTTAATCATCGATTCCTCCGAACATACCAAACAATCCCTGTAAATTTCGTCCAAATCGGTTCATAACTTTTTCAGTTATCTTGGCGACAGACAAATAGACAGACGGACAAAGCGACAGATAAACATGACGAAAACATAACCTCCTTGGCGGAGGTAATTAATTACGATCATTTGCATGTTTGAACGCTTTGCCAATATTTCTATCTTCAATTTCACAAATTATTTCTGAGCAACATATAATCCATAGCAGATATTGTGGATTCTGCGTATTCAGTTAATTATATGATATGAGTCACCGACTTTGTAATTAGTAGGTTTCTAATTGACGGACCGGAGCGTATTTAATGAACTTGCTACTTGTTTATATATTTCCGCTGCGTATATCTATAACCAATTCGCAATCAATCTTAACAACCCCGTTCCTTTGACCAACTCTCGATACTGTATTGGGCTTTGGTAATGTCAGCCAGTTTTCTCAAGTCTTGTTCTGTTCTCACCTTTAAAGTGAGTTGCTTGTTTACCACGAAGCGAAAGAGGAGCTCCATTTCCTTCTACGTAAGTGCCAGGGCTCTCTTGCACTCTTGGGCAGTTGGCTCCTCGAATGAGAACCTTTCAGACATTAATCCGAGAATCTTTAAATGCTAAACGATCCCTGCCTCTCTACCCACCCTCTATAGCTTGGTACCTCTTCTTAGGGACGTAGGTCTTTGGTTTGCACTTGGACTATGGTGTATCTGTCCGCGTATTCTGTGTCCATTAGGGATTCCCTTTTTTATTCAGTCAGGTATGTGTTAATATTAGCGTTCATGAGTTCTATTTCGTTGATCGTATTGTAGTGCTGTTTGCATCTTTGGAAATACCAGCACTTGGGCGTAAGCGGAATGCTCCACAATCCAAACTAGAGAAGCACTTTGAAAGTGCATTCCTCCGCCAAGCGACGCAACGTTAACGAAAGATTCGAATTAGTCCTGAAACCAGGATGTCCTTTTAGACCATAACCAATCTTTGGTTGTTTGTGCCTTTAACATTTCTAACAGTTCCTCTAATTTTCTGGAAGATCCATCCGTAACTGATTTTGTAGGTTATTATTTTCTGACAAATATTAAGAGAAGCATATAGTCCAACACTTAAATGCACAAACAGAATCATTACCAAAATAAGCTCATTTGTTCCTTTTTTAACTTAAACAGTTTCTGCAAATTGCATGAATATTCGTTGTTAAGTTTTTGGGTTGTCTCTGGCAAACATAAAAATAAAACTAAAACCTTAAAAAACACAGATAAAATATCAGTAAATCGTCACAAAAATTTGGTCGATTTATTTTCGTAACATTCCTTACATGAACGTTACCAAAACCCCACTTTTAAGTCGCTTATACACTGACAAAGTTGTGGCCAGTGGCCAACGAGAAGAGTTATTTGACCGCTTGAACTTGACTCTGCGTTAGTGCGCTTTACATACGACACGAGCAGGAAACTTGAGTTGCATTCATAAGCCCCCACTCCAGCGCCTTTAATCACGTGAAGTAGATATGTCGACAGTCACGAATGTAGTGACCCTTCTATATACTGTTTAGTTTATATTTTATTATTTCCGACAAGGAGCTTACTTTTTGTCGGAGTTTTTCCGTCTGTTAGGAAGATAACTCGAAACGTTACGGACGGATCTTGACGAAACTAACAGGGATTGTTAGCTATATAACGAACAGATGATTAACTTTTGGTGAAGTTCCGTTCGACCCACCGTGTGTTTAGATTAGATAGGCGGCAGTAGACGAACCAATTGACCCATTCCCAAAAAGACACCGGAACTTACGACCCGGCCCTCAATGAGCTATTGCCATTATGTTAGTAGGATATAAAGGACAGGAGAAAAGAGAAAAAACGGGGGGGGGGGGAGAGTCCCTGCCAAAGAGACGATCATGAATGCATGCACGATTAAGAGCCGCTGACATACGGAGCTTAGAGACGTCAAACTGTGTAGTTGAAGCGGAAGAGAGAAGAAGACGGATTAAGGTGGCCTCGGAAGCTTTGAAGCTTTGGCCCTTAACAGTTTGCAACTCCTGGAGGAGGAGTTTTTAGCTGTGGAGGATGTCTCTCCCAATTTATGTCAAGATGGTTTTTAAACGCGTTGACTGACTCCGCACTAACAAAAACGGAAGGGAGTCTATTTCAAATGCTGACTATGAAATACGGAAAGAACTGCTGAGCTAAGGTCGTTCTTCGAGCTTTATGCTTGAGTTTTTGACCGTTGTTTCGCAAGCGATCATTAAGGTCTCTTTCAAAGATCCCCGTTGTAGGTACCGCACGTCGTTGAAGCCATTCAAATACTTGAATGTTTCTATTAGTTGCTTCCTGAATCGTCTTTGCTCGAGAGCGATCAGACCCAGTTCTTTTAGGCGACATCCATACGGCTTGTTTCGCAGCTGAAGTATCGATTACGTTGCCCTGCGTTGGACTCTTTCCATGTTATCGATATCTTTACACAGATGTGGCGACCAGAATTGAACAGCAAATTCTAAGTGTGGCCGCACTAACGCCTTCTACAAGGGAACGATGATGTACTTGGACTTGCATTCAAAATTTCTGGCGATGAATCAGAGTACCTACTCTGCTTGCCATTTTCATACTCTTGTCAACTTGCTGTGTTGTAGTTTGTTTGTAATAGTGATTCCCAAGTCACGTTGTTGGGTGACAACAGCCAATACTGCCCCGTTCATTTGCAGTGTGGATGAAGGCTTCATCAGCCCTATGTGCATTACTGAGCATTTGTCGACATAAAAGCTCGTCTGCCACGTTGCGCTCCATTCCATGAGCTGGTCAAGGTCTTGTTGGAGCTCGGCTCTTTTCGTGGTAGGATGACATAGTTTAGTATCATCCACAAATTTACTGATTTTACTACGGATATTAAGATCGAGATCATTGATGTAAATTGAGAACGGAAGTGGGCTAAGCACGCTACCTCGTGGAACCCCTGATGAAGCATGCGTCCAGGCGCTTGTCTCTTTCAAGCTTAACTCGCTGCTGCCGACCCGTAAGCCATGCCCTGAACCATCGTGTGATAGTCTCCCTGGATGCCATGAGCTTCCAATTTTTTCATTAGCCGTTGATGGGGGACTTTATCAAAAGCCTTTTGGAACTCTAGATATCTGCCTCTTTTTTTTTTCTTGACAACGTAACTTGAAAAGTTACGAACGGATCTTCATGAAATATACCGGAAATGTTGAAAGACACGACCAAATTTTGATTATGATCGGTTCCTCCGTTTGTGTGTTTGACTATTAGTTTGTCATAATGTTTATCAGAGCATAACTCAATAAATTATAAACGGATCATCATGAAAATTACAGGAGCTGTTAGGAATGGTAGAGGCACAAATCACCAACTGTCGGTGATCCTCATATAGACATACTGATTTCAGGACTCATTGGATTTTTTCATTGTCATTACGTTGCTTGGCGGAGGTGTGCGCTGTCAGAGTGCTGCTTTAGTTCTTATGGTGAAGGAATCTTACTGCTGACGTGTTCTTTCTTCACTGGGTGATGTCAGTTTGTCAAACTTATGTAGGTAACTGTTACTAAGAGCACCGTGATTTACTTTTCATGGTGTTGGTATCGCTCATTGCCCTAATATCTAAAAGTGAAGTGTACCGAAACACAAAAGGTGCCGTAGGCCTTGCTTTTTATGGCTATTTAATAGACGGTTCCATGACAGAAACGCTTACGACACATCTGCACTATGACAAAAGCGCACTGGACAAATACCCATACGGCACACAGTGACAACACCGCACCCTGACAAATGCGCACACAGACAGAAGCGCACCTACTATTTTATCATTCGATTGCGTCTATAAGATTTCCTGTGATTCATTTTAAAAGTATCTAGCTTTTAGTTAACTTTTATAACTTTCAGAGGTCAACATAACGTTGTACATACGACCTACTTAGGCTGAATGCATATAGAGAAGTCGCTTGGCAGCACTTTCCTGCAAATTTAAGGTTATACTTTACTGTTTCTACGGGTAACGGCGATAGGAAAGGAAAGAAATGATCTGAAGAGGAGGGCAACTTTTCGTCATGGTGCAAATAAGTAAAAACAGGCCTACCTAATGGACGATGCGAGAAGAAAATAAATATAGAGCAGTGTCCATCACTGTAGCCGCTGCTGCTGGCGATTTAACTACCATCCACTCCGAAAATATAAGTAATTAATCTTGGCTTATTATTAGGCTGTAGCTCTAATTCATTAATAAAACTTAATTCTCGAACTTAAGCTGTCCAGTATATGTGTGTGTATAGTATATGCACATCTGTGATATAAAAATATTTACTCATCAATCAAAACCTAGCTATATATGAGTTACCAGGAAATTATGATACGAAAGTAATGACTGGAAAACAAAACATGTTACGATATATGGGAACTTAGACTCTTGAATGAACATACAGTACATTCATTTTGTGATGTTCAACGAGAAAGCTGCCTGGGTGTCGTTCAACTAAGATTTCCCATGCGCGTTGATCCTGTGTGGTGGGAACACCTTCGTGCATGGGTTCCCCGTTTCTCTTGACATACCTACTGCATGTCCCTTGCTCTTTCCTCTGTGATATCATTCTGCTCGGAAACGGAGGCTTAAACTTCCTAATTATAACTAACTCAACTAAGATATCTATTGAAAAATACATTATTACTCTAAAATGCGCAGTGTAGCTTGGCCCGATGCAGTCCCCAACACTTTGAAGCATTCAGGTTTGCAGGGACATTGCAAGATTCAGCATGTATGCGAACAACAGGATGAGGAGGATGAGCTAAGAGGGAATTAGTAAGAATGCTCTGTCCAGCGTGCTCAATAACTCTACTACTGTAGGGATTAGAGGCTTGGAAATAGTAACCTTAAGTTTAAACAACGAGGCCATAGTGAACTTATCGTTAAGAATTATACTAAAATCTATTCCAGCTCGGTGTTTGTGAAGTAGTGATAGAAGTTCATACTTAAGTTTCTCAGACTGTTTTCCAAAAAAAAAAAAAGTTAAACCATATAAGACTTTGTACACTCTTGAGGCAATTTATCACTGTAATCATTCACCCTGTTTAAAAGGATCAACAAGACAATATAGATATATTTAGAATGTATGTTTGTTTTTAGCCTATTCAACTCCCGACAGCCGAACCACACAACGTCTGACAAAGAGTAATAGTTCTAGAATCGCCGGAGTAGATTCTAGCAATTCTCTGTATTCGTAGTTTTTCAATTGGCTGGACAGCGCCGTCTAGGAAGCAGTAGAACTATAAAATAGGTGCGCATTCGTCAGTGTGCGGTTTTGTCAATGTGCGCATTTGTCAGTGTCCGGTTTTGTCGTGTGCGCTTTTGTCATTGTGGGCATTTGTCGTGTGCGAATATGTCCAGTTACATCAATAGACATATGTAAACAATAATAATTTATTGAAATCTAAAACCATCACGTTACATCTCATTAAAAGAACGTTTTTAGTATAACCTACCAGCACCAAATAGCGTTTGCCATCTATTTTGATTTAAAGCCCGTTCGTAGTTCGAAACTATTCGGGCATAAAACGGTACATATAATTACAAGGGGTCAATAATGCTGTTGCATTTAAGTATCTCGATGCGCCCTCCATATCTTATTCTGATACAATTATATACGATCGCATTTTTTTCTTAAAAAGTTGTATTCCCGCTGTTTCTTTTGTTTGTATGGGCAGATGATTCCATATTTTTATTGATTGTGAATAAAAAGAGCTGAAGCATTTTGTTTTCGTAATAAGTGGCCCACTTAACCACTGTTTTTCCTTCGAGCGAGTGCTTTATTCATGCTTAATCTGTAATGCTGCAAACTTCTCCGCAACATCTGACTGCGGTGCAAGACATAGCATTCATAAAACTTAATACACACAGAAAACTAATAGATCTGCTCTTAAAGTTAGTTACCTGTTCTCAGTATACACGAGTGACAGAGAAACCGAACTTGCAGCACCAGCCAACAGATTGACACACCGATTCTGTAACTCCCTAGAGCTGTAAGTTCCGTCCTGCAGGACGCTCCCCGTACAGTTACACCATACATTAGGTGAGGGTACACCAGCGACAGATACAATTTTCTCAGGACTTAACTAGGGACGTATTGCGACAGTCTGTACATTATTCCACAGGATCGCGCAAGTTTATTACGTACACATTTCATATTCTGCGAGAAGTTCAATTTGTCGTCCACCATAATTCCTAGGAATTTAGTGCAGCTCACTCTCTCTATAGGTATTTCCCGGATGTAAAGGTTCCGATCACTGGACTTACTTAGGTTAGTAATAAGCATGTACGTGGTCTTAGGTTCAGCGAGAGCCTATTGGAGCACAACCACTGGTCGACCAACACAAGTTCCCCATTAGCTCGTTCCACGGCCCTATGGAGATGACTGTGCACCCGAAACGTCTACAAACTGTTGTCTGTTAGTTAGGTAGGACTTAAGCCACGATAAACTGTTTCCCCGAACTCCTAGAAAGTCTAATTTATTTAGAAGGATTATGTGCTTAACAGTACCCAATGCTTTAGAAAAATCAAGAAAGATTGAGAGTAGAACCTGTTTTGCATTTAAGGCATCATATGCGTGATCACGGAAACTGAGTCCTGCATCGCTGGTGGAGCTGTTCGGTCGAAAGCCAAACTGATACGGTGTGACAATGTTGAACGTAGAAAAGAAGTTATTTAGGCGTACTACATGATGCGTTCAAGTATGTTGCTCAGGAAAGGCAGTGCTGAAATTGGTCTGTAATTCTTCAATAACTGCCTATCACCCCCTCCCCCCAAGAAAAAAAAATTGGAACAACTCGCGCAATTTTCAGACAATTTGGAAACTGACTTTGAGTAGAAGAATAATTAATTAAATCAGAAATAAAGGGAGGCAGAAGCCCAGCAAATTGTTTAAAGAAGAAGGAAGGGAGAGAGTTTACGTCACACTTTTTACCAGGGAATGACTGAATAATTTGGCATACTTTTCTAGCGTCTGTGCTGCAACAAACAAATGAATTCCTCTGCCTAGTAAGGTAATCTAGAGGATTTTTGTTAGAAGGAGAAGTTTCTGCGTCCAAGTCTTGTGCAATTGATGTAAAAATAAGAGTTAAATAACTCAGAGGTATCAGAAGGAGTAAAGTACGATTTACCTGCATGCTTGATTGTTATCACACTTTCAGAATAACATGTGGGCTTGGTTAATATTTTTATCAGCTGCCACGACGCTCTACAATGCCTCATGCAATTATTGAATTTGTCACAAAAATAATTCCTCTTGGCTCGTTTAACGACATTGGTCACATAATTCCTAAACCGTCTGTAGATATCAACTGTGCATTGCTGTGCCATAAATTGCTTATATAAGGTATGTTCTCTTTTAATTACTTTCATCACTTGGGAGGAGAGCCATGGGCTATGGGGCCTATTAACAGATAATTTTTTCCTTCTTACCGGGAATCGCTTATCATAGATCTCCCAAATACTGCGGGAAAAAGCAGCGCAAATTTCATGCACACTCAACTCCTCATGAATAGGAAAAGCTGCAATCATGTCCCGAATATCCGCTTCTGCCAGTGTCGCATTATGCTCACCGTGGTCCCTGTGCTGTACCTCCACGACACCACTTGTGCGACGCCAAAGGGCAGGTATGACAATAAAGATGGGATAATGATCGGTAATATCCAATGGCAATACCCCCGTTTAGCAGGCCCATGACTGATCCTAATGTGATCCATTAATGATGAGGTATTGGGTGTAATTCGAGTTGGTAAACTGATCTGTGGTAAGAAATTGAATGAATGCGTCTCATGCATAATGTTTTTATATAGCTGTATGTTTATGTATATATATATATATATATATATATATATATATATATATATATATGTGTGTGTGTGTGTGTGTGCAAAACCCCACTTGTATTGTTGTGTTAACCCTCTCCGTCATTTTGACAAAAACTGTCATCAGTTTCAGGAGTAATCCGTTGGTCAGACATTTGGTACTACTCGGTTGTAGCTTTCTCTAGTATGGGCTACTTCGTCTAGGTTTGGTACCACTCGCATTAAAGGCGTCTTTTTGTGGCCACGCATATATGTGATCAGAATCAACGTGATTATGATCATAGTGATCGCTGAAAAGCACAAGAACGGTGAAAGATTTTGTAAACAAACCTGAGATGCCATGTCAATTTTTGAAAAAAATATATGTTTATTGCATCTTTACGGAAAATGGTAGGGATTGGATTTCTTATGAACCTTTATTTATTTTGAAGTCAATGCATAACGGAACTAGCACTACTTAAAGCATTTTAAACATAAACAGGCATAAAGGTCTAACCCAGTTTTTTTCTATGAACAATATTTTAAGTGAAGAACAATACGGCTTTAGAAAAAATAGAAATACAGCTCAAGCTATTTTTAGCCTTGTAGCTGATCTGTTGCCTGCATTCAACAATAAATCTTTTACCCTATGTTTATTCCTTGATTTAAAGAAAGCGTTCGACACTGTGAACAAGGATATTTTAATCTTAAAATTGATTCATTATNCTCGCCGGAACCCTGGACATTTTGCGTTCACGTAAGCTTTCCTGCGCGGCCATCACTAAAATAAACACTACCTAGGCAAATCTAACCTAGCCAAACCTAACCTACCCTTACCTAACCTAACCTAACCTCCTTACCTAACCTTCTTACCTAACCTAACCTTACCTAACCTAACCTAACCCAACCTAACCCAATGTAACCTCTCTAACTTTACCTAACCTTACCTAACGTTACCTAACGTTATGTAACGTTACCTAATGTTACCTAACGTAACCTAACATTACCTAACCCAACTTAACCAGCGATACAGCGGGCAGCGCGGCGCACCAACGTGAAGGCCGCTCACGCGCACACGGTCTGCGCAGGAAAAATGTCCAGGGTTCAGACTCCTGCTACCGGGAACCGCTTATCATAGATCTCCCATACACTGCGGGAAAAAGCAGCACAAATTTCATGCACACTCAACTCCTCATGAATAGGAAAGGCTGCAATCATGTCCCGAATATCCGCTTCTGCCAGTGTCGCATTATGCTCACCGTGGTCCCTGTGCTGTACCTCCACGACACCACTTGTGCGACGCAAAAGGGCAGGTATGACAATAAAGATGGGATAATGATCGGTAATATCCAATGGCAATACCCCCGTTCAGCAGGCCCATGACTGATCCTAATGTGATCCATTAATGATGAGGTATTGGGTGTAATTCGAGTTGGTAAACTGATCACTGGTAAGAAATTGAATGAATGCGTCTCATGCATAATGTTTTTATGTAGCTGTATGTTTATGTATATGTGTGTGTGTGCAAAACCCCACTTATATTGTTGTATTAACCCTCTCCGTCATTTTGACAAAAACTGTCATCAGTTTCAGGAGGAATCCGTTGGTCAGACATTTGGTACTACTCGGTTCTAGCTATCTCTAGTATGGACTACTTCGTCTAGGTTTGGTACCGCTCATATGGACTTGCATTAAAGGCGTCTTTTTGTGGCCACGCATATATGTGACCAGAATCAACGTGATAATGATTATCGTGATCGCTGAAAAGCACAAGAACGGTGAAAGATTTTGTAAACAAACCAGAGACGCCATGTCAATTTTTGAAAAATATATGTTTGTTGTATCTTTACGGAAAATGGTAGGGATTGGATTTCTTATGAACCTTTATTTATTTTGAAGCCAATGCATAACGGAACTAGCACTACTTACAGCATTTTAAACATAAACAGGCATAAAGCTAAGGAAACTACAATTCTGGAAGTCAATATTACAAACAATCATCATAACATTATTAGATTTATCCCTAAATATAAGAAAACATCACTGCTTTGCATTTAAATTTTAAAATATCGAAATTTTTCTTGTCTAACGGCTGGAATCGCTCTTTGATCACGCATGATTAGCCGGCGGAGGAAATCACGATGCGTTAAATTCTCACCACTGATCAGGGTTGATTGCTATCAGAATCACGTCGAAGAGCGGTCACACAAACGCACGGATCATGGGCAATCAGGCAGAATCATCCGCAAAGTGGTCACAAAAAGACACCTTAAGTCAGAGGTTCCTGCTTCTCCTTATCACTTACCTGGCTGAGTCAACCACTAGACTGCAGCTGCATCGCACTATGGCTGTTTTCGCTCACCACATTCATGTTTTGGACCTGTCATGTGCGCTGCAGCCGTGTTTACACCTGAGCGATATTTACCCTCTATTTAAAGGCGTCTTCTCTCGTCCATTCGCTGTTGCTGAGCGATGGCAATCATAGCCTCCGCTTTGATGCATCTCATGTGGCGATGCTGCTGCCTCGCAGACTGCCAGGCGATGCTTTCAGTCTTTGCTGTTTACTCTTGCGCATTTTACGCCTCTTGAAAGCGGGGTCTGGTATTCTGATAGATCCTGTCTCTATCAGAGTATCTATACCGACATACAGCTTCGAGCCGTCGTCCTGTCTGGACCCTGGCTGATTGGCTGCTTATTGAAGACTTGTTCTGCGTGTATGCGGTTCTGAAAACGTTGTCTTTGTGATTCTGTTCATTTCCCTTGCTTATTGGGGATGACAACTCACACTTGCTGAAACATTTGTGTGCTGCTTATGAATAGTTTACCTGCGTGCGAAGATTAGTAACATGTCCATTGACGTAGTCAGAACGTCGTGGAAGTCCGGTTTGGAAAGTGAAACTGCGTAAATGAAATTAAATTATGTATTATCGGTGGATTTTGAGTGTAACAATTCATGCGCTGTAGGTAAAGACTTATATATCGCTGACCAAAATCCAACAGTATAGTTTCCAAGGCACACAACTCGCTGGTACCGCAATGCCAATGCCACACGCTGTTCAAAAGAATGAATATCGTCATCTTTTCGTCTGAATCTGTTGATGTTCCCATTTATAAAGCACACACTTGCAAACAATTTTGAATTATAAATCCCTTCAGTTATAATATGTCCAGAAGTTAACTAACGGCACTTGCGGGGTAAACTGAACTGACGGTAAACATTTTTGCACCATTTGTTGGCAATCTCGAAGCTGTGTTTAGAAGAGGTCAACATAACGTTCGAACGAAAATATGACGATACTCGCGTTCTTTTGACCAGCGTGTGTCCGCGCCATTAGAGGATGTAGTTATTTAGCCTGTTGCATTGAGAAAGTGTTGTCCCAAATGCAGCCCGCCTTCCCGTTTGACAAGATTCTTGGCCGATGATTCAAAAGAAGTGTTGAAAAGCCTGAGTTATTCAACTTTTTAAATATACTATATGTAAATTAATAATAATAATACTTACAGATGCTGATCACACTGAATAGCCTATGTACATCGTGTCGTTATCGTTTTTACTTACCACACTTACCGCTGATAGTTTATTATTACAGTAGTTATTACAGCCGTACCTGTTTTGTATTTATCTGTTTGCAAGTAGATCTGTAACGCTCTGAAAAGATCTAGCTGATTGAGGAAAATCAATCATTAATGTGTGGGAGAACAATAACTTATTTACCTATGTCTTACTGTTGCAAAAATGCGTATGTTTATATGGCATAGCTCCACTTTTTGTACAAAGAAATGTCGTGTGCCTGTTAATTTCCCGTTAAATGTTCAGCGAGTATCCAAAATTATGTCGTTTCAAAAACCTTGAAATATTGAATTTAAATTAAACTTATATGCATCGGTGTATTGGGTTTTATTATTATTAGTGGACCCGCGCGTGAAAAAAATTCACGCGATAATCGATATATTTGCTTAATATAGGCCGGTGCGGAGCGGAATCTTCTGCTCCTTGACTTGCTTCTACTTCATCACAAGAAATTTGTGGTGGCACTTCTTCATTGAATGTACTTTCCTTACTAAAATACATATTGAGGAAAACGCTACGACGGCCAACTCAAATTATCGTAAGAGATGCGTGTTTTCTTCTGAGCAGTACACTTCAATTCGTCTTCAGCGCACTCCTTCCCTCCCTCAGATATGCAAAAAATCAACTGTATTAGTAAGCGCCGAAACATACTGAATTTTATTTCCGCTGCGTATCCAGAATACTCAGCCACGGGGGAAATGATTCATATTTGAAGCCAAATCTCTAATTTTTTTCTATTATTGAAGAGGGTGACGCAAAAGGTAGGTACGTAGGTACTAGCGTATTAATATATAACGATAAGTACCATATTCCAAATTTAGCCTTCTTCTGCAATATGGTCTAACTAGAGGGCCCAGCCGTCAAAAAATGACGACAATAATTTTGTAATTAAGCTCTTTTTTTTTGTTCCGCATCCCAGTATAGGTTTTGCTGTTAAATGGGTCTCAAACCTGGCAATTGTGATATTCCATTAATGAAACGCAAGTTGTATTGGTCAAACTTGAAGCAGCGCTTACAAAATAATATTCAATTAGAAGAATTCACTGGAAATGTTCAGGGCTTACCTACCGCATCGCGTATACCAGCCGACCCAGTTCAACTCATAAGAGCGAAATTTGGCTGCATTACAAGTTGAATATAAAAAGGCGTCTGTTCAGCGTGAAGTTTCAACTGCTACGAAAAGACTCTGCTAAAGAAAGCATAAGCGAAATGAATTATGCCGGGAAAGAACGAAAATTTCAACCAAGACTGAGCCTGTCGAGCTGCTACGAAGAAATTCTGTTAAAAAAATATGCGATATAGGGATTAGCTTATGCCCGACAGAATGAAAAACTCCATCAAAAGTACCACCTTTCATCTACCACGCTCAAAAGAAAATTCATCATCGTTATACCAAAGAGTACCGTAAAACGGGGTGACTTCGGACGCCGGGGTGACTTCGGACGAAAACAGGTAAAAATGAACTTACTGCAGAGACAAGAAAAGTATCAAAAGCTAGAAGGAAACTTCTACAGTGTAATAAAGGTAGGTATCTCTGTAGTAAATCACTAGGTTCGCACTAAAATTCGACTAGCATAAACACAGAAATGAATACGTTTTGTAAATAAAACAAACAAAAATATGACAACAAACAAAACGTATTCCTTTCTGTGTTTATGATGGTCGAGTTTGAGTGTGGGCCTAGTGATATACTACAGAGATACCAACCTTTATTACACTGTAAAAGTTTCCTTTTAACTTTTGATACTTTTCCTGTCACTGTTGTAAGTTCCCTTTTACCTGTTTTTGTCCGGAGTCACCCCGTTTAACGGTACCGAGCTAGTTTTGAGAGCGAAGCGAGCTTCAGAAAATGCAGTATTTCCCCTTCACTCAATAATCGATATATTTCCGCTTTTCTCTAACTTACTGTGTCCACATTTTTCCGCTCACATTTATTAGTAGCTCTTCTTCCCTTCTGCAATGTTTCTGCTTCAAGTCTTTCATGTCGCTGTGTCGCATCGATGCTTCATTGGTAGTTTGTCTTCGTTCTTGAAACTGTAGTAGTCTCATTCTTCTTTTACGTTCCGTGTCCTCTTTCTTCTTTTACGTTCCCTGTCCCCTTTCTTATGTAAACGTACGTCTTCCAAAGTAAAATATAAAGTAAAACACTACATTAAACTTGAATGCCATTCTAGTCGGCTTATATGCAATGGTAGTGGACCGAATCCTTGATACTGCCTTTCATACTCAAATATCTTTTTCACTGAAGTGCTGAAATTTTGGTCTCTGAAGCGAAATCTGCTCTCTGAGAAAAAAAAAAAAAACAAGCGAGAAGAATTACTTGTCTACTACTGCCCGTGAACTTATTCTCTACTGACCGTCGTGAGTGCTCCGTTGTTCATCTGCCGAATTTGTACGTCGTGACCTGGAAGAAAAAAAGTTATCATCATCGCATCGTCAGGGCTCCATTGCTCATCTGCGGTATTTATATGTCGGGACCTGAGAGGAAAAAGGTATAGAATCGGACTCAAGAAGCTGCATATATAGTTCCGATTTGAAGAAGTTTTTCAAGAAAAAAGTGCATCCAGATAAAGGGCTTCACCATCTTCTGCAACCTGGTCATCGATCTCAACGAAAACGCAGCTCAATTACAAAGTCTACAACCTGGCCTATTTTTTGCCTATCTATTTCCTTAAGGGCGGACACGAAATAAATAAATACACGAAGCGTTTCATTATATAAGGATTACAGAGCACGAATGTAAGGAGACTCGAGTCAAGTCTTCAACCAATGCTAAGCATAACCAGGCCGCAGCAGCGCACTTACTACTGCACGTACACGGCCTCAGGGCTGCAGCACCTAACGCTACTATCCTTTCCTCAAAATTGAAACAGTTTGGATATAACTTAGAAATGCATAACTTTTCGTCTCCACGGTAGTGTGGGGTCGACCCAATCATAATCTTCCACCCTCAGAGAGACTCCTCTGACGAGATCCTGCCCTCGAGAGGTTAGCCCCACCTGAGAGGTTCTGTTGTTTTGGATAGTCCACCTTTGAAAGCAAATTTATTAGACCCTACTTAATCTGTTTCCCTACGTACAACCGTAGTATTCGTCGTTAAGAATGAAGCGTCCGATTTTAAGCTCTATATCTTAAAATGCCATTTAATCGAAACATGCAACTAAGTTATCAACACATTTTTGCCGCCATTCGCGTTTTGTTTGAGATGTACCCGCTTGCGCTACAGGTTTCATTATCCACCTGGATCTGAGGTCTGCCACGGGGCTGATTTTCAAGAGTAAAATTCCCTAACCGGTATTTTTCAAACCGAAGTCGTTCAGCGCGTTCCTGAACCGCATGCTCACCCAACGCCTATCTGATGTCTAAAGCTATTTGAGCTGCATTTGTGTCGCGACAGACGTCATATTTATAAACTATGAAGTTTTGACTTATCTGTGGGTTCTAGAATTTTAATTTATGGTAACAAAATCACTGTATAAGGAGCCACCGAGAATTGCTGTTGAAGTGACTCCGATGATCTGAAAAGATGAAAGTTATACTTATTAAAGCTTCGATCTGATACTGTTATATATATCATTAGTGTGTAATCAGGTCAGCGGAACCGTAAGCAGAAAATCAATTCCTTTAGTATTTTCATGTCAGATTTTACCTGCAGGGAATTATCAAAAGCACGTGCTAAAATTGTGTTCTCTGTTGTGCAGGTGGGTTGGCGGCCGCTGATACATGGGGCAGACAGGCAAGTACTTAGCAGTGAGAGCGCAGCGACGGCAGCTCAGTGCCGGTCAATCAAGCCATGATTTACCGCCTCCAGCCTCACCAAAAGCACCACCAATATATCATAAATGTTGTCCCTATTTGATGCTAGAGCTGCTCAGCTCCTTCCGATCTCGCTCCTTTCTACCTTCCGCTTGTCCATCAGGAAGATGCGTTTTTTTTAGTGAATTTGTCTGTTCTTCCACTAAAGTTTTTCTTAATACGAGCTGTTAGTTTAAATGTCTTAAGTTGCCAGCCATTATTTCGCGTTTCTTTTTCACCGCCGTTTGTTACTTACAAGTTACAACATTGATGCACTGCAAGCTAAAAAAATATTTATTTCCTTCGCTAGATGAACTGTATTCAGTCCGCTTTAAACTTTCTGTTTAATTGCAACTCTGATGTGGTTTCGCCTTCTGGCTTCGACTATTTTTACTGTACGTACCGCGTATTTCATGTAAAAAATGTATGTTTTCTTATTCCGCAGAATTATTTGTGCAACATTCTAGGATTCACTAGAGTACCCGCGCTGTCAAAAATAACGGCGAGAATTTTCTGGAGACCCGTCTTCATTTAAGTAAATAACATACTTCCGTTACTAATTTGCACCTGAAGAATACGCTGCAATGGCCAATGTCATAAGAGATGAGTGCTCTCTCCTTTAATTCATCTAAGCAATACAGTCGTCCCCCACCTTCGAAGAATTGCAGAAAAAGAGTCACATTAGTAAGCAGCAAAGCAAAATTCCCCGCGGCGTATCATAAATAATTCCCCCGCAGCGTATCATAGCTACCGAAAGATAAGGCTTCAGTACAGCTAAGTTCCTTCTTCGCTTGAAGTGAAAATTCTTCGTCAAAGGAAGACAGTGAGCTGAGAGAATTGTGTCTGCTGCCCCATGACAAATCATCGCTTCGTCTGTGCTTTGCTGATTTGCTACTGAATTTATACGTCGTGAACTGAGCGTAAATACGTTCCGTTCCGATGCATGGAGAAAGTGCTGAAAATTAGATTCCATGGCTGCGATAAGAGACGTTGCAAATGTCGTCGTTGTTTCGATGTAAGGAATTGTTTCAAGCAAGAAATGCATTCAGCTGAAGGAATAAGAATCTCACTTTTGCTATCTTTTGCAACTAGGTGATCGATATCCATTAAAACGCAACTTGACTACGAAATCTGCAACCTGGCCTGTTTTACACCTGCTCCATTAAGATGCGGACACTAAAAAATGCACGAAGCGTTTTATTGTATCTGAATTATGCTTTAAACCGGCTTATATATTTGAGGTACCAAAAAATTCTGTCCGCTTTTCTTTAACAAACTGAAACACAAGATCAAGTTAGACAGCTGTTTTCGAGGTCAAATCAGATGCCAGATACTCTGTTAAACTGGACATTTTGTTAAATCTGCTGCTGTTGATAACTTAAACACATCTAGAGCCCAAGGAAGACAAAAGTTTCAACGTGAATCATATGCATCGTTGCATGAATTTTACAAAGGTTCACTTAGAGCTATAGGAGTAGCAAAAACCTGTGGCTGTTGACACCTTTATTATCAGCAACTCGAACATCTGAATGCATCGACGCGTAAAATAATGTCCTACTCAACAGAAAAGCAATCATTTTTCTACACTATAACTATACACTGTATTCTGCCAAACAAACTAAAAAAATAAATAGTGAATAAAGTCCTTAGGTTTGGAAGTTCTTCCTCACCCTCCATACTCGCCCGACCTTGTTCCATCAGATTTTCATTTATTCCGTTCTATAGAGCATTTCATCAGTGGGAAAAATTCAAAAAATTTTCACGAGGTTGAAGCGGAGTTTACCTCCGCCAAGGATGTTATGTTTTCGCCGACTTTGTTAGTCTACTTGTCTGTCACTAAGATAACTCAAAAAGTTATGGACGGATTTTAACGAAATTTCCAGGGATTGTTAAGTACGTTAGGAGGAATAGATGATTAACTTTTGGTGAAGATCAGTTCATCCGTTTGTTTGTGTCTCTGCCTCATTTTTCCTAATGTCATAACTCCAAAAGCATGGACGGATTTTTATGAAATTTGCATAAGTTGTTAGGTAGCTATATTACGAAGAGTGAATGACCAAATTTTGCGATAATCTGTTAGTTCGTTCGTTTGTTTATGGCTGTGTTTAAGTTTATGCTTGTTAGCACAATAACTCAAAAAGTTATGTATGGATCTTTATAAAATTTACGGGAGTGTTTAGTAATGTTAAAAGACATACCGGTAAATCATTAAATTTTGGTGCTGATCGATTGGTCTGCTTATGTGTTTGACAAATGTGTTTCATAATGTTTGTTAGTAGCATGAATAAAAAATTAATTATCAAGGGATCTTCGAGAAAATTACTAAAATTGTGAATACTGTTAAAAGGCACGGGTGATTAGATTTTGGTGTTGATACGAAGAGGATCACGGTTCAGACCCAATTTGAATTTTTCGTTGCCGTTGCCTTGCTCGGCGAAAGTATGCGCACTCCGAGTGCTCTAGTTCCTTTATTCCAAAGATGTTAGCTTTCTGAAAGGGGATTACAAAAAGTTCCCTACTAGAAAGATGTAGATTTTACTAATGATGGTGACTATTTTGGTCAATAGTATTTCTTTCGATAATAATTCGAAACAAAATTCGGGACAGAACTTTCCGGTACTACTAATACAGTATGTTACCTTTGATTATGCAAATACAATTTATTTTACTTTGTTTTTCAAGATAAGTGTCTATCTCTGTAATATTAATATTAACTAAATATATGGCTATGTTGCAGATACCGAGCTTTACAACAGTCCTGACCTGTTTTGTATTTTTAAAGTGTGAAACTCATTTCAAAGACTTGCTGGAATTTATTGACAATAACTCATTCCTAAACTATTTCAGATAATATAATAACAGGTAACAGTGCTCATTTTTATACATTGTTGGTAATGGAAACAAAAAGGATAAAGATAGCAGCTCTCCTTCGCGCGGGTCACCAGAAGGCGGACATTGTTAGGTTGCAAAATGTCAGTTTATCAACAGTGAAAACGGTCGAAAAC
>LQNS02276622.1:11892676-11902918 GCA_001587735.2 Parhyale hawaiensis
CACAACAGGGGCTCGGCCTCTCGGTACTTGCTTGTTTTATTTGTCTCCTGAGCTTCTGTCGCTGGCCAGCGCATCCTCGTCTTCATGTCGCCGTGTGTAGATCCATTGTACGAAGTACCTACTGTGTAAATCTCCAATTTTTTATATCAAATAGTGACGAGTTAGGCCTATATCAGTGGCAATATTTTTTTTTACCCCTGTGTGGCTTCCGCCCGTCGGCGTAACATTTCGAGCGAAGAGCTGCACTAATTTGCTCCAGTCGGCACCGGTTGGCTAGCGTGTTCGAATCTATAAGTATACAGCACGGAAGTTCTCTGCGCTTCCTTCGCTTATGCTCGTACATCGCCTCTGTTGCTGTGCAGAAAATACAGGGGGTGAATCATGCCATCTAAGTCTCATTTAATGTTAATTTTCTAAGTTATTTCGGAACTATTATGCAATTTCTGAGGTGTGTTCATTTTTTTTTTTTTGACTGCTTAGCGGCTGAAACGGAATTGCAAGTCATTTCTTCGTATTTCTTTTCCTATCTTGTGTCATGTAGACGAACTTCAGTGCATATGAACGCTTCATCTTCTTGTTTGTAATTATTTATCCGTAAAGGTGAGCAGATCAGTGGATAACATTCACGAGTTGTAACTGCTTAATTATCTGTCACCAAGTTAAGTCAAAAAGTTATCGACTGATTTTCATTAAATTTTCTCTGATTGTTAGGTTTGTTACGAAAAATAGACGCTTATTTTTGGCAAATGACCAAGTTTTTGTGTTCTGTTAGTTCGCTAGTCTCTTTGTTTTCATGTTTGTCAGTAACATAACCCAAAAGTAAGCGAATCTTCATGAAAATTTCCATAATTGTTCGAAATGGTGAAAGTCACAAATGAGCAAATTTTGGTGATGTGTTCATCAGTTTTTGTGTTTTACTACATGTTTCTACTAATGTTGTTCGGAGTATAACTCTAAATGTTATGGACGCATTTTCCAGAAATCGCAGGAACTGGATAGAATTTTAAAAGGGACAAAAGACCATGTCTTGGTGATGATCGAAAAAAAGTCCTCGTTTCAGGACTTATTTGAACTTTTCTTTACATTGCGTTGCTGGGCGAGGCCGTGCGCTTTCGAAGCGCTACGCTAAGTTCCTTTGTTTTTATTTCAGTTTTTGAATCTTGTGAAGGAATTCTAAAGTTGATATGGCAAATTTTCTAATGATTTCTTTCTCCATAGTCTTGTGTTTGCAGCTTTTATTTCTGGCTTGTGGACAAATTATGTGACCAAGCGATTAGATTTAATTGCTCATTTCATGCTTGTTTACTGTGTTCACCCTGTCACACAACTGCAACCGCTGTATTTGTTACTATATCCTACTTTGCTGATCATATTCGCCCTTCGTATTGTTTAAACCGACAGCTATACTCAGACAATTTAAATCCTCCACTGCAGTATAACATTACTCTAGTGTCCGTGTCATCAACGACGATAATTTTCTCTACAATTTTCTTTAGATGACGGTTACGGACTCTCTTTTAAGTCTTTATCTGATAACGAGCTCGGTTTTTTCCAATTAATTCGCAACTTGTTACCTTGGCTATTCTTTCAACTCGACGGGCTTTGAACATTGCTTGCGGCACCTTTATCTTTCTTTACTGATAAGACAAGATATTCCTTTTCTTGGGGCACATTGATAACATGCTGCACCTTCCACTCAAGTGTGATATTGCTATTCTTTCTTTGTTGTGCATGAAAAAACGTGAACACAGACTAATATTTCAGATGTAATTAGTCGCGGATGCATATCTTCTGTTAATAACATGCTAATAATGTAAGAGTAAAGATATATATGCATTAGTACTTTTCCCGTCCATTATTCGCTTGTGAAAATAATTCTAGCCAAAGCTTCTGACTACGCCCTATTTCTTCACTCCCTGCTTGGGTGGCCGCCGCTTGATCGTAGGTCAAGTGGAAATTTCAGCACATGTATTTCATGAGCTGATATGATCAGTACGAGAAACGCTACGGGTTAAGAAAAAGGGAATTACAGTGTCCCTGGGGGTTACTGTATGTTCTTCTGCTAGGAGCAATTTATTCTTATTTTCTAATCTATTATGAACATTTATCCCGGAATAGATAGTGAACATTTCGCTTACAGATTTTAATATCGAAGTTTCTATATTTGAATTTATTACAGGTATTTCCATTTTTAACTAGAGCACTCTGAGAGGGCATACCTCCGTCAAGCGGTGCAACGGTAGCACGACGTACAGCTTGAGTAGACGATCAACGAAGCACAGGAGAAGCGAGTTTCACACTGCAGAGACCCAGTAGTTATTTTTTCAGCTTGCTTTCACCATTTGACGAAGCAATTTTCGCTTGAGCGTAAATATTTGGATGTACTGAAGCTAAATTAATGTAGTAGTTATAGTCAGAATACGCGGCGACGATTTAATTAAATTCAGCGATCCTTCACTGCTTCCTAATGTAAATTGACTTTTTTTGCATTTTATCTAAGGGAAGGAACGAGTGCACTGCTCAGATGAGTTGAAACAAAGAACACTCATATATCATGATAATGTAAGTTGGCCGTTGTAACGTATCCTTGATGGCATATTACTAACGAAAGTATGATGAACTAGAGCACTCTGAGAGCGCATACCTCCGCCAAGCGAGGCAACGGTGGCAAAAAATTCAGATTGGCTCGGAAACCATAATTTTCTTTGTATAAACTCCAAAATCTAATCATTTGTGCCTTTTGATAGTAATAACAGCTTGTTCAATTTTTTTGAACATCCGTTTATAACTTTTTGAGTTATACTGCTAACAAACGTTACGACAAACATGAGTCAAACAAACAAACAAACAAACAAACGAACGAATCGATCTGCACCAAAATTTAATCATTTTTGTCTTTTAACATTACCAACAACTTCTAGAAATTTCATAAAGATCCATTCCTTATTTTTTGCGTTATTGTGCTGACAAGCATAAAATTAAATACAGTGACAAACAAACAAACGAACAAACGGATCATTACCAAAATGTGGTCATCTACTCTTTCTTATATCCCTAACAACTTAAGATAATTTCATAAAAATCCGTCCATAACATTTTGAGTTTTGGCATTTAGAAAAATGAGGCAGACAAACAAACGGATGGACATATCGTCACCGAAAGTTAATCATCTGTTCCTCCTAACATACCTAACAATCCTTGTAAATTTCGTCCAAATCGGATCATAACTTTTTGAGTTGTCTTGGCGACAGACAAATAGACAGACCGACAAACGCGACGAAAACATAACCTCCTTGGCGGAGGTAATTAAATACGATCATTTGCATATTTGAACGCATTGCTAATATTCTATCTTCAATTTCACAAATTACTTCTGAGCAACATATAATCCATAGCATATATTGTGGATTCTGCGTGTTCAGTTAATTATATGATATGAGTCACCGACTTTGTAATTAGTATGTTTCTAATTGACGTACCGTAGCGTATTGAATGAACTTCGTACTTGTTTATATATTTCCGCTGCGTATATCTATAACCAGTTCGCAATCAATCTTAACAACCCCGTTCCTTTGACCAACTCTCGATACTGTATTGGGCTTTGGTAATGTCAGCCAGTTTTCTCAAGTCTTGTTCAGTTCTCACCTTTAAAGTGAGTTGCTTGTTTACCACGAAGCGAAAGAGGAGCTCCATTTCCTTCTACGTAAGTGCCAGGGCTCTCTTGCACTCTTGCCCAGTTCGCTCCTCGAATGAGGACCTTTCAGACATTAATCCGAGAATCTTTAAATGCTAAACGATCTCTGCCTCTCTACCCACCCTCTATAGCTTGGTACCTCTTCTTAGGGACGTAGGTCTTTGGTTTGCACTTGGACTATGGTGTATTTGTCCGTGTATTCTGTGTCCATTAGGGATTCCCTTTTTTATTCAGTCAGGTATTTCTTAATATTAGCGTTCATGAGTTCCATTTCGTTGATCGTATTGTAGTGCTGTTTGCATCTTTGGAAAAACAAGCACTTGTGCGTAAGCGGAATGCTCCACAATCCAAACTAGAGAAGCACTTTGAAAGTGCATACCTCCGCCAAGCGACGCAACGTTAACGAAACATTCGAATTAATCCTGAAACCAGGATGTTTTTTAGATCATAACCAATCTTCGGTTACTTGTGCCTTAAACATTTCTAACAGTTCCTCTAATTTTCTTGAAGATCCATCCGTAACTGATTTTGTAGGTTATTATTTTCCGACAAATATTAAGAGAAACATACAGTCAAACACTTAAATGGACAAACAGAGTCATCACTAAAATGAGCTCATTTGTTCCTTTTTTAACTTTTCTAACAGTTTCTGAAAATTGCATGAATATTCGTTGTTAAGTTTTTTGGTTGTTTCTGGCAAACATAAAAATAAAACTAAAATCTTAAGAAAACAGATCAAAGATCAGTAAATCATCACAAAAATTTGATCGATTTGTTTTCGTAACATTCCTTACATGAACGTTACCAAAACCCCACTTTTAAGTCGCTTATACACGGACAAAGTTGTGGCCAGTGGCCAACGAGAAGAGTTATTTGACCGCTTGAAATTGACTCTGCGTTAGTGCGCTTTACATACGACACGAGCAGGAAACGGGAGTTGCATTCTTAAGCCCCCACTCCAGCGCCTTTAATCACGTGAAGTAGATATGTCGACAGTCACGAATGTAGTGACCCTTCTATATACTGTTTATATTTTATTATCATTATTATTTCCGACAAGGAGCTTACTTTTTATCGGAGTTTTTCCGTCTGTTAGGAAGATAACTCGAAACGTTACGGACGGATCATGGCGAAACTAACAGGGATTGTTAGCTATATAAGGAACAGAAGATTAACTTTTGGTGAAGTTCCGTTGGACCCACCGTGTGTTTAGATTAGATAGGCGGCAGTAGACGAACCAATAGACCCATTCCCAAAGAGACACCGGAACTTACGACCCGGCCCTCAATGAGCTATTGCCATTATGTTAGTAGGATATAGAGGACAGGAGAAAAGAGAAAAAAAAAACGGATGGGGGGGGGGGAGAGTCCCTGCCAAAGAGACGATCATGAATGCATGCACTATCAAGAGCCACTGACATGCGGAGTTTAGAGACGTCAAACTGTGTAGTTGAAGCGGAAGAGAGAAGAAGACGGATTAAGGTGGCCTCGGAAGCTTTGAAGCTTTGGCTATTAACAGTTTGCAACTGCTGGAGGAGGAGTTCTTAGCTGTGAAGGATGTCTCTCCCAATTTATGTCAAGATGGTTTTTAAACGCGTTGACTGACTCCGCACTAACAAAGTGGAAGGGAGTCTATTTCAAATGCTGACTATGATATACGGGAAGAACTGCTGACCTAAGGTCGTTCTTCGAGCTTTATGCTTGAGTTTTTGACCATTGTTTCGCAAGCGATCATTAAGGTCTCTTTCAAAGATCCCCGTTGTAGGTACGTCGTTGAAGCCATTCAAATACTTGAATGTTTCTATTAGTTGCTCCCTGAATCGTCTTTGCTCGAGAGATATCAGAACCAGTTCTTTTAGGCGACATTCATACGGCTTGTTTCGCAGCTGAAGTATCGATTACGTTGCCCTGCGTTGGACTCTTTCCATGTTATCGATATCTTTTGACAGATGTGGCGACCAGAATTGAACAGCAAATTCTAAGTGTGGCCGCACTAACGCCTTCTACAAGGGAACGATGATGTACTTGGACTTGCATTCAAAATTTCTGGCGATGAATCCGAGTACTCTGCTTGCCATTTTCATACTCTTGTCAACTTGCTGTGTTGTAGTTTGTTTGTAATAGTGATTCCCAAGTCACGTTGTTGGGTGACAACAGCCAATACTGCCCCGTTCATTTGCAATGTGGATGAAGGCTTCATTAGCCCTATGTGCATTACTGAGCATTTGTCGACATAAAAGCTCGTCTGCCACGTTGCGCTCCATTCCATGAGGTGGTCAAGGTCTTGTTGGAGCTCGGCTCTTTTCGTGGCAGGATGACATAGTTTAGTATCATCCACAAATTTACTGATTTTACAACGGATATTAAGATCGAAATCATTGGTGTAAATTGAGAACGGAAGTGAGCTAAGCACGCTACCTTGTGGAACCCCTGATGAAGCATGTGTCCAGGCGCTCGTCTCTTTCAAGCTTAACTCGCTGCTGCTTTTTTTTTTCTTCACAACATAACTTAAAAAGTTACGAACGGATCTTCATGAAATATACCGGAAATATTGAAAGACACGACCAAATTTTGGTTATGATCGGTTCCTCCGTTTGTGTGTTTGACTATTAGTTTGTCATAATGTTTATCAGAGCATAACTCAAAAAGTTATGAACGGATCATCATGAAAATTACAGTTGCTGTTAGGAATGGTAGAGGCACAAATCAACAACTGTCGGTGATCCTCATATAGACATACTGATTTCAGGACTCATTGGCTTTTTTCATTGCCATTACGTTGCTTGGCGGAGGTGTGCGCTCTCAGAGTGCTGCTCTAGTTCTTATGGTGAAGGAATCTTACTGCTGACGTGTTCTTTCTTCACTGGGTGATGTCAGTTTGTCAAGCTCATGTAGGTAACTCTTACTAAGAGCACCGTGATTTGCTTTCCATGGTATTGGTATCGCTCATTGCCCTAATATCTAAAAGTGAAGTGTACCGAAACACAAAAGGTGCCATAGGACTTGCTTTTTATGGCTATTTAATAGACGGTTCCATGACAGAAACGCACACGACAAATCTGCACTATGACAAAAGCGCACTGGACAAATGCGCACATGACAAATACTCATACGGCGCACAGTGACAAAACCGCACCCTGACAAATGCGCACACAGACAGAAGCGCACCTACTATTTTATCATTCGACTGCGTCTATAAGATTTCCTGTGATTCATTTTAAAAGTATCTAGCTTTTAGTTAACTTTTATAACTTTCATTATCACTAGTTAACGTTGTACATACGACCTATTTAGGCTGAATGCACATAGAGAAGTCGCTTGGCAGCACTTTCCTGCACATGTAAGCTTATACTTAACTGTTTCTACGGGTAGCGGCGGTAGGAAAGGAAAGAAATGACCTCAAGAGGAGGCTCAAACTTCCTAACTATAACTAACTAACTCACCTAAGATATCTATTTAAAAATACATAATGACTCTAAAATGCGCAGTGTAACTTGGCCAGATGCAGTCCCCAACACTTTAAAGCATTCAGCTTTGCAGGGACATTGCAAGATTCAGCATGTATGCGAACAACAGGATGAGGAGGATGAGCTAAGAGGGAATTAGTAAGAATGCCCTGTCCAGCGTGCTCAATAACTCTACTACTGTAGGGATTAGAGGCTTGGAAATAGCAACCTTAAGTTTAAACAACGAGGCCTTAGTGAACTTATCGTTAAGAATTATTCTAAAATCTATTCCAGCGCGGTGTTAGTGAAGTAGTGATAGAAGTTCATACTTAAGTTTCTCATACTGTTTTCCAAAAAAAAAGTTAAACCATATAAGACTTTGTACACTCTTGAGGCAATTTATCACTGTTATCATTCACCCTGTTTAAAAGGATCAACAACACAATATACATATATTTAGAATGTATGTTTGTTTTTAGCCTATTCAACTCCCGACAGCCGAACCACACAGCGTTTGACGAAGGATAATAGTTCTAGAATCGCCGGAGTAGATTCTAGCAATTCTTTGTATTCGTAGTTTTTCAATTGGCTGGACAGCGCCGTCTAGGAAGCAGTAGAACTATAAAATAGTAGGTGCGCATATGTCTTGTGCGCATTCGTCAGTGTGCGGTTTTGTCAATGTGTGCATTTGTCAGTGTCCGGTTTTGTCGTGTGCGCTTTTGTCATTGTGGGCACTTGTCGTGTGCGAATATGTCCGGTTACATTAATAGACATATGTAAACAATAATAATTTATTGAAATCAAAAGCCATCACCTTACATCTCATTAAAAGAACGTTTGGTAGTATAACCTACAAGCACCAAATAACGTTTGCCATCTATTTTGATTTAAAGCCCGTTCGTAGTTCGAAACTATTCGGGCATAAAAATGGTACATATAATTACAAGGGGTCAATAATGCTGTTGCATTTAAGTATCTCGATGCGCCCTCCATATCTTATACTGATGCAATTATATACGATCGCATTTTTTTCTTAAACAGTTGCATTCCCGCTGTTTCTTTTATTTGTATGGGCAGATGATTCCATATTTTTATTGATTGTGAATAAAAAAAGCTGAAGCATTTTGTTTTCATAATAAGTGGCCCATTTAACCACTGTTTTTCCTTCGAGCGAGTGCTTTATTCATGCTTAATCTGTAATGCTGCAAACTTCTCCGCAACATCAGACTGCGGTGCAAGACATAGCATTCATAAAACTTAATACACACAGAAAACTAATAGATCTGCTCTTAAAGTTAGTTACCTGTTCTAAGTATACACGAGTGTCAGAGAAACCGAACTTGCAGCACCAGCCAACAGATTGACACACCGATTCTGTAACCTCCCTAGAGCTGTAAGTTCCGTCCTGCAGGGCGCTCCCCATACAGTTACACCATACATTAGGTGAGGGTACACCAGCGACAGATACAATTTTCTCAGGACATAACTAGGGACGTATTGCGACAGTCTGTACATTATTCCACAGGATCGCGCAAGTTTATTACGTACATATTTTCATATTCTGCGAGAAGTTCAATTTGTCGTCCACCATAATTCCTAGGAATTTAGTACAGCTCACTCTCTCTATATGTATTTCCCAGATGTACAGGTTCCGATCACTGGATTTACTTAGGTTAGTAATAAGCATGTACGTGGTCTTAGGTTCAGCGAGAGCCTATTGGAGCACAACCACTGGTCGACCAACACAAGTTCCCCATGAGCTCGCTCCATGGCCTTATATTGACGCTGGGGTCTGACAGAAACACGGTGGTATCGTCAGCAAAGTGTACGAACTGGAACTGGTTTGAGCACTTGCACATATCATTATATATATTGAAAAGAGCAAAGGACCCAATATGGAGCCCTGGGGAACGCCTATTTCGATGGGTCTTAGAGATGACTGTGCACCCAACGTGTCTACAAACTGTTGTCTGTTAGTTAGGTAGGACTTGAGCCACGACAAACTGTTTCCCCGAACTCCAAGTAAGTCTAATTTATTTAGAAGGATCTTGTGCTTAACAGTATCCAAAACTTTAGAGAAATCAAGAAAGATTGAGAGTAGAACTTGTTTTGAATTTAAGGCATCATATGCGTGATCACGGAAACTGAGTACTGCATCGCTGGTGGAGCTGTTTGGTCGAAAACCAAATTGATTGGGTGTGAGAATGTTGAACGTAGAGAAGAAGTTATTTAGGCGTATTACATGATGTGTTCAAATATGTTGCTCAGGAAAGGCAATGCTGAAATTGGTCTGTAATTCTTCAATAACTGCCTACCACCCCCCACTCCCCCCAAAAAAAGGAACAACTCGCGCAATTTTCAAACAATTTGGGAACTGACTTTGAGTAAAAGACTAATCAATTAAATCAGAAATAAAGGGAGACAGAAGCCCAGCAAATTGTTTAAAGAAGAAGGAAGGGATAGAATTAACGTCACACTTTTTACCAGGGAATTACTGAATAATTTGGCATACTTCTCTAGCGTCTGTGCTGCAACAAACAAATGAATTCCCCTGCCTAGTTAGGTAATCTATTGGATTTTTGTTAGAAGGAGAACTTTCTGCGTCCAAGTCTTGTGCAATTGATGTAAAAATAAGAATTAAATAACTCAGAGATATCAGACGGAGTAAAGTACGATTTATCTGCATGCTTGATTGTTATCAAACTTTCAGGATAACATGTGGGCTTGGTTAATATTTTTATCAGCTGCCACGACGCTCTACAATCCCTCATGCAATTATTGAATTTGTCACAAAATAATTCCTCTTGGCTCGTTTAACGACATTGGTCACATAATTCCTAAACCGTCTGTAGATATCAACTGTGCATTGCTGTGCCATAAATTGCTTACATAAGGTATGTTCTTTTTTAATTACATTCATCACTTGGGAGGAGAGCCATGGGCTATGGGGCCTCTTAACTGATAATTTTTTCCTCCTTACCGGGAAGCACTCGCCGGAACCCTGGACATTTTGCGTTCACGTAAGCTTTCCTGCGCGGCCATCACTAAAATAAACACTACCTAGGCAAATCTAACCTAGCCAAACCTAACCTACCCTTACCTA
>LQNS02276622.1:11905870-11936625 GCA_001587735.2 Parhyale hawaiensis
AGCTGAGATGTTTTCAAATATATATTTTTATGACTTATTCAACAAAAGGGTTGCGCTTGGTGCATATCAAACCTTTTGTTGAGCCGAGATGTTTGCAAATATATATTTCTATGACTTATTCATCAAAAGGGTGGCGTTTGGTGCACTAGCAATAATAATACTTACAGATGCTGATCACACTGAATAGCCTATGTACATCGTGTCGTTATCGTTTTTACTTACCACACTTACCGCTGATAGTTTATTATTGCAGTAGTTTTTACAGCCGTACCTGTTTTGTATTTATCTGTTTGCAGGTAGATCTGTAACGCTCTGAAAAGATCTAGCTAATTGAGGAAAATCAATCATTAATGTGTGGGTGAACAATAACTTATTTACCTATGTCTTACTGTTGCAAAAATGCGTATGTTTATATGGCATAGCTCCACTTTTTGTACAAAGAAATGTCGTGTGCCTATGAGTTTTCTGTTAAATGCTCAGCGAGTATCCAAAATTATGTTGTCTCAAAAACCTTGAAATATGGATTTAAATTAAACTTATATGCTTCGGTGTACTGGGTTTTATTATTATTATTAGTGGACCCGCGCGTGAAAAAATTCACGCAATAATCGATATATTTGCTTAATATAGGCCGTTGCGGAGCGGAATCTTCTTCTCTTTGACTCTTTGACTTGCTTCTTCTTCATCACAAGAAAATTGTGGTGACACTCCTTCATTGAATGTACGTTCCTTACTAAAATACATATAGAGGAAAACACTACGATGGCCAACTCAAATTATCGTAAGAGATGCGTGTTTTCTTCTGAGCAGTACACTTCAATTCGTCTTTAGCCCCCTCCTTCCCTCCCTTAGATGACATGCAAAAAATTAACTGTATTAGTAATTAAGCGCCGAAGCATACTGAATTTTATTTCCGCTGCGTATCCAGAATACACTGTGAGATAGTAGTTTCAGCAGAGCATAGTTTTCGCACCCAAGAAGTTGGAATAAAGAATTACGTTTACTACATTTGAAAAAATCGGTTTCTCAATGCTTCGCTGATTTTCTACTTTGTACATCGTACACCAAAGGAAAACATAATTTCGATGTAGAGAGAAAGAAATGGATATGAGACTCCACGGGAACGGCAAGAGAAGCTGGAAGAGCAAGAACTGCATTCAATATTAATAACGACTAGCTGCACCCGTGGAAATTCCACGGTTAGTGAATATTTTCACTTACCTTATCTAACTTGATGTAGCACCCAATCTAAACCACCCCGTCTGAACTAACGTCTCCCGCTTAACCCAGGCTATCCTCATGCAGTCCGTCTACCTCACGTCTCGTCTAACTTTTCCTAGTTTTTCGATTTCATCACTGAATGACGCAATTGTTCACTCACCAACGAATTCGCACTGTGTTTTGACAAAGACATAGAAATACGACAGTACATCTTGCAATGTTCTCTTACAATATGTATTTGCACGCCTTTTCTAAGCTTCGTTTCCCACACTTTACAGATAACTTAGCGCTCCATAGAGTCACACATTTCAATTTTTTTGTCGGTGTTTCGATTTTTTCTCATTATTTCGGAACCCGTGGATACAGATCAGTAGCCCATAATTTTTCTGCTTTGTTGATTGCGATAGCTACATAGTAGCTAGAAGAAAACATATTAAGTCAATTTCTCCACTCGCAACAGGGTCATCTTCTGTGCTCAAGATAGCATTGTGTTTGCTCAGGCATCACACTGTAAACTGTAGAGGTGATGCTTTGGCGGGAGTGCAATCCCTTCAAAAAAAAAAAAAGACTTCAGAGCAAAAAAGCCCAACACTACCCTTTCTGTTTACCCGTGCCGTATCATAGCTACGCAACTGGCCTTATTAGAAATACCATATGCTCCCTGCAAAGCGAATAGAATGGTGCGAAAAAATGAAAACCCCGGGGGAAATAATTCATATTTGAAACCAAATCTCTAATTTTTTCTATTATTGAAGAGGGTGACGTAAAAGGTAGGTACGTAGGTACTAGCGTATTAAGATATAACGATAAGTACCATATTCCAAATTTAGCCTTCTTCTGCAATATGGTCTAACTAGAGGGCCCAGCCGTCAAAAAATGACGACAATAATTTTGTAATTAAGCTCTTTTTTTTGTTCCGCATCCCAGGATAGGTTTTGCTGTTAAATGGGTCTCAAACCTGGCAATTCTGATATTCCATTAATGAAACGCAAGTTGTATTGGTCAAACTTAAAGCAGCGCTTACAAAATATAGTTCCATTAAAAGAATTCACCGGAAATGTTCAGTGCTTACCTACCGTAACGCGTAGGCTATACCAGCCGACCCAGTTAAACTCATCAGAGCTAAATTTGGCTGCATTACAAGTTGAATATAAAAAGGCATCTGTTCAGCGTGAAGTTTCAACTGCTACGAAAAGACTCAGCTAAAGAAAGCATAAGCGAAATGAATTATGTCCGAAATAACGAAAATTTCAACCAAGACTGAGCCTCTCGAGCTGCTACGAAGAAATTCAGTTAAAAAATATGCGATATAGGCTTAGCTTATGCCTGACAGAATGAAAAACTCCATCAAAAGTACCACCTTTCATCTACCACGCTCAAAAGAAAATTCATCATTGTTATCTAAAGAAGTACAGTAAAACGGGGTGACTTCGGACGCCGGGGTAACTTCGGACAAAAACAGGTAAAAAAGAACTTACTGCAGAGACAGGAAAAGTATCAAAAGCTAGAAGGAAACTTCCACAGGGTAATAAAGGTAGGTATCTCTGTAGTATATCACGAGGCCCGCACTAAAATTCGACTAGCATAAACACACACACAGAAAGGAATACGTTTCGTAAACAAAACAAACAAAAATATCCCAACAAACAAAACGTATTCCTTTCTGTGTTTATGATGGTCGAGTTTGAGTGTGGGCCTAGTGATATACTACAGATACACCAACTTTTATTACACTGTAGAAGTTTCCTTTTAACTTTTGATACTTTTCCTGTCACTGAAGTAAGTTCCCTTTTACCTGTTATTGTCCGAAGTCACCCCGTTTACGGTACCGAGCTAGTTTTGAGAGCGAAGCGAGCTTCAGAAAATGCAGTATTTCCACTTCACTCAATAATCGATATATTTCCGCTCTTCTCTAACTCACTGTGTCCACATTTTTCCACTCACATTCATTAGTAGCTCTTCTTCCCTTCTGCAATGTTTCTGCTTCAAGTCTTTCATGTCGCTGTGTCGCATCGATGCTTCATTGGTAGCTTGTCTGCGTTCTTGAGACTGTAGTAGTCTCATTCTTCTTTTACGTTCCGTGTCCTCTTTTTTAAGTAAACGTGAGTCTTCCAAAGTAAAATATAAAGCAAAACACTACATTAAACTTCAGTGTCATTCTAGTCGGCTTATATGCAATGGTAGTGCACCGTATCTTTGATACTACCTTTCATACTCAAATATCTGCTTCAATGAAGTGCTGAAATTTTTGGTCTATGAAGCGAAATCTGCTCTCTGAGAAAGAAAAAATAAAAACTGTAAGCTAGTAGAATTACTTGTCTACTACTGCCCGTGAATTTATTCTCACTGACCGTCGTAAGTGCCGAATTTATTCGTTGTGACCTGGAAGAAAGAAATTATCATCGCATCGTTAGGGTTCCGTTGCTCATCTGCCGAATTTATACGTCGGGAGCTGAGATAAAAAATGTATAAAATCGGACTCCAGAAGCTGCATATATAGTTCCGATTTGAAGAAGTGTTTCAAGAAAAAAGTGCATCCAGATAAAGGGCTTCACCATCTTCTGCAACCTGGTCATCGATCTCTACGAAAACGCAGCTCAATTACAAAGTCTACAACCTGGCCTATTTTTCGCCTATTTCCTTAAGAGCGGACATGAAATGAATAAATACACGAAGCGTTTCATTATATAAGGATTACAGAGCACGAATGTAAGGAGACGGGAGTCAAGTCTTCAACCAATGCCAAGCATAACCAGGCCGCAGCAGCGCACTTACTACGACACGTACACGGCCTCAGGGCTGCAGTACCTAACGCTACTATCCATTCCTCAAAATTGAAACAGTTTAAATATAACTTAGAAATGCATAACTTTTCGTCTCCACGGTAGCGTGGGGTCCACCCTCAGAGAGACTCAACTGACGAGATCCTGCCCTCGAGAGGTTAGCCCAACCTGAGAGGTTCTGTTGTTTTGGATGGTCCACCTTTGAAAGCAAATTTATTAGACCCTACTTAATCTATTTTCCTACTTACAACCGTAGTATTCGTCGTTAAGAATGCAGTGACCGATTTTAAGCTCCATATCTTAAAAAATGCCATTTAATCGAAACATGCAACTAAGTTATCAACATATTTTTGCCATCATTCGCGTTTTGTTTGAGATGTACCCGCTTGCGCTACAGCTTTCATTATCCACCTGGATCTGAGGTCTGCCACGGGGCTGATTTTCAAGAGTAAAATTCCCTAACCGGTATTTTTCAAACCGAAGTCGTTCAGCGCGTTCCTGCACCGCATGCTCACCCAACACCACCTATCTGATGTCTAAAGCTATTTGAGGTGCATTTGTGTCGCGACAGACGTCATATTTATAAACTATGGAGTTTTGACTTATCTGTGAGTTCTAGAATTTTAATTTATGGTAACAAAATCACTGTATGAGGAGCCACCGAGAATTGCTGTTGAAGTGACTGTCCGATGATCTGAAAAGATTAAAGTTATGCTTCTGAAAGAAAGCTTCGATCTGATAACTATAATATATATATCATTAGTGTGTAATCTGGTTAGTGGAACCGTAAGCAGAAAATCAATTCCTTTAGTATTTTCATGTCAGATTTTACCAGCAGGGAATTATCAAAAGCACGTGCTAAAATTGTGTTCTCTGTTGTGCAGGTGGGTTGGCGGCCGCTGATACATGGGGCAGACAGGCAAGTACTTAGCAGTTAGAGCGCAGCGACGGTAGCTCAGTGCCGGTCAATCAAGCCATGATTTACCGCCTCCAGCCTCACCAAAAGCACCACCAATATATCATAAATGTTGTCCCTATTTGATGCTAGAGCTGCTCAGCTCCTTCCGATCTCGCTCCGTCCTACCTTCCGCTTGTCCATCAAGAAGATGCGTTTTTTTTAGTGAATTTGTCTGTCCTTCCACTAAAGTTTTTCTTAATACGAGCTCTTTCTTTAAATGTCTTAAGTTGCCAGTCATTATTTCACGTTTCTTTTTCACCGCAGCTAGTTACTTACAAGTTAGAACATCGATGCATTGCGAGCTAAAAGAATATTTATTTCCTTCGCTAGATGAACTGTATTCAGTCCCCTTTAAACTTTCTGTTTAATTGTAACTCTGATGTGTTTTCGCCTTGCTGGCTTCGACTATTTTTACTGTACCTACCGCGTATTTCATGTAAAAAAACGTATGTTTTCTTATTCAGCATAATTACTTGTGCAACATTCTAGGATTCATTAGAGAACCCGCGCTGTCAAAAATAACAGCGAGAATTTTCTGGAGACCCGTCGTCATTTAAGTAAATAACATACTTCCGTTACTAATTTGCTTCTGAAGAATACGCTGCAAAGGCCAATGTCATAAGAGATGAGTGCTCTCTCCTTTAATTCATCTAAGCAATACAGTCGTCCCCCACCTTCGAAGACTTGCAGAAAATGATTTACATTAGCAAGCAGCAAAGCATAATTCCCCGCGGCGTATCTAATCTAATACTAAGAATGTCCGTCGTGTGTTTATAAATATATTTATTTATTCTGTGTCACGCTCTTAACGAAATAGATAGGCGGAATTTAGCCCAGGTTGGAGGATCTGGTTGTCCTCTCAAGCTCCATTGAAAGTGATAGGCAGAAAATAGGCCGGGTTGCAGATGATGGCAAACGTATCTTGAGCAGGGACAGTTGAAATTCCAACAATGAAGACATCGCAGGCTTAGTCTGATTTGTACGAGTATTAGCTTCTCCATATATCGAATCTACGGCAACGTATATGGCGGCCTTATGTCTGAATGCACTTCTTGCATTGCCGAAGCTGAAATCGTTGCACTCAAGATATCTGAAGCTTCCGTTGGCACTCTCATGCTTCTTGTAAGCATCAAAGAAGGGTGTCTACTAAAGCAACGTACTCGATAAGAAGGGTGAAACTGCGTTAACAGTTGCTTTGGCTGCTTTGTATTCAAAAGTCGGGCAGTAGACAATTATTTTTTCTAGCTTACTGTTTTCCTCTGACGAAGCAGTTGTCTCTTCATGAGTCAAAATTTGAGCACCTCAAATGAAACGGATATTTGAGGGGGAAAGACGGTATCAACGGTATCTTTGCTACGGAGCGAACATATTGTATATAAGCTGCTATTTTGTTTAGGTTTGTTGGAGTGTTTTACGCAAGATGTTACTTAATCTGCCTGTCTATATCAAGGAGCTTCAATAGGAGGAGTACGCGCAAGCCTTCCCTGGACGAGTAAACACATGGCTTTGTCTCGTGACTCAAGCTGGCGTTTGGAGATCTTAAACTGGCTGAAGTGGCAGTGGTCAGCACATGAAGTTAAGGAAGATACAGACAGACAGTTCTTCAATATTTTTGCAAGACAATCGTGTCTGAAGATTTATATCCCAGTGGTCACCCTGTTACTTTCATCATAAGCTGGTATACAGGATACAAGTTTCTTTTACATAGGTACTTCCATCCGCTCGGAATTTTGTCTATGGTTAATGGCTGCAAAAATTTGAGCTCAGGACTCATTCCACGTAGATGTCAGACAGTGTAGTTGGAGCGGAAGACAGAAGAAAACGGATTTAGGAAGCCCCTGAGGCTTTAGCCGTTAAGAGTGTGCGAATCTTGGAGGAGGAATCCTTAGCTGTGGGGGAAGTCTCTCCCAATGTAAGTCAAGACGATTTTTAAACGTGTTGACTGATTCCGCACGCAAAAATGTATGTCAGAATGTTTGTTAGCAGCATGATTAAAAAATTAATTATCGAGGGATCTTCGAGAAAATTACTTGAATTGTGAATACTGTAAAAGGGCACAAGTGATTAGATTTTGCTGTTGATACGAAGAGAATCACTGTTCAGAACCAATTTGAATTTTTCGTTGCCGTTGCCTTGCTCGGCGAAGGTATGCGCACTCCGAGTGCTCTAGTTCCTTTATTCCAAAGATGTTAATTTTATGAAAGGGGTGGCTATTTTGGACAATAATATTTCTTTGGATAATTATTCGGAACAAAATTTGGGACAGAAATTTCCGGTACTACTAATACAGTATGTTACCTTTGATTATGCAAGTACAATTTTTTTACTTTTTTTTTTCAAGATAAGTTCCTATCTTTGAAATATCAATATTAACTAAATGTATGGCTATGTTGCAGATACCGGGCTTTGCAAAAGTCCTGACCTGTTTTGTATTTTCAAAGTGTGAAACTCAAATTTATTGACAATGACTCTTTCCTAAGCTATTTCAGATAATATAATAACTGCTAACAGTGCTCATTTTTATACATTATTAGTAATGGAAACAAAAAGGATAAAGATAGCAGCTCTCCTTCGCGCGGGTCACCAGAAGGCATTGTTAGGTTGCAAAACGTCAGTTTATCAACGGTGAAACGGGTCGAAGACCACAAGTGAAACGGGTCAGGCAGACCACAAGTTATTCTCCGGAAGAATGTTCGAAGAGCCTTTGAAAATGATGCGAAACTCAAAATGACTGAATTTGCGACGAAAAAAAAAATGACTGAGTTTGCGACGAAGAAAAAGATTTCTGTGTCAAATGCGTCAAGAACTGTAAAGAGTGAAGGTGGAAAGAGCTTAAAGCGTCAGAAAAGACCGCTGCTAACTGCCGACATGGTTAAAAAGAGCCAAAAGCGATTTTCCCGCCTGCTTAACGATTTGAAAAGTCATGGAAATCGAGACCTTCACCGTGGATCCTGTCTTCAAGAAACAGAACGATCGAGTTGTGAGCTTTTGCCAGGACATCTCTGATGTTCGTTATGTCTCCACAACAAAGCATCCGGCCTCTGTGATGATGCTTGGCGTTGTGGCTTCCAATGAAGAGAAGATGCCTCCAGTGTGGTTCAAGGGCGGTTACAGGTTGACAGGGGCTGAATACAGGGATATCATGGCCACAAAAGTTCTTCCTTTGATCAGATAAATCATCAACGATGAAGATTACGTGTTTCAGCAAGATGGTGCAGCAGCGCACACGTCGAAAACCGTCCAAAACTAGGTGAGCCAAAACGTGACTTTCTGGCCCAAAGACTTCTGGTCCCTCAGTCGCGTGATCTCAATCCTCTAGACTACAGCGTGTGGCCGCATATTGAGAGTAAAGCATGCAAAGATCGCCACAACAACATTGAGGAGCTGAAAGCCGCACGTAATATGTGTAAGGACTTCCGACCACGATTAGGGCGTGTCGTTACTGCCAATGAACATTAATGAAAACGTCGTAAAGAAGAAATTGATACAAGTGAACAGGAATATTTTTAATAAACGTCCAAGACCGAGAAATTATAACCAAAACAATTCAATAAACACTGAAATAAGCGTTCATTAGTGGTAAGCATAACAAGTTAATTTTGAGCATGGCAACCTCTATTTTTCATGATTTTTGTAAGGCGATTATCAACAGACTTTGTCAGGTTTGATATTTCAGATGGTGGAATAGAATCTGCAGCTGTTTTTACTGCATTCCACAGGCTTACTTTGCTCGAAAACTGCCGACCATCTTCACAGACCTTCGTTTTGATCATTGCCCAGAGGTTCTCAATGGGATTTAAATCGGGGCTATTCGCTGGCCAGGTCATAATCCTTTTTGATTTAAATCCTTCATCCGCGAGCTAGTTAGCAGTGTACCGTGCTCGGTGTGAGGGAGCGTCATCGTGCTGAACTATCAATTTGGATCTGCGTGCGATACTCTGCTCATCAAGCCATGGAATCAAGTTGGCTTCAAGAAACTGGCAGTACCTTTCTGGATTCAGTTTAACTCCTTCTACCACTTCAAATGGACCAATAAGGGCGTCACCTACTATAACGGCCCAAAACATTATCCTCCACCACCTTGTTGACGCTTAAGCCGCGTCTGTTGAGGTCGGTCATAGAGGACCCAACCAGACGCCCATTCATCTGGACCATCAAGAGTGGCTCTGCATTCGTCAGTAAATATATGTGAGAAATCAGTTTTCATGTTCACTTCAGCCCATTTGACCCTATTTTCTTTTTGAGTTTTTGTTAGAAGTGGCCATTTAATTGCATTTTTCACTTTACCTAGCTTCTGCAGAACCTCACATCTTGTCTCCAAGTATCGCCTTATTCGTAGAAAGTTGTTTTCTAGCCATAGAAACCTTCCAATGTTGCATATCCCGAGCAGTCAATTTCCTCGTAGAGGCTCTATCCGGAGTTTTCCGGTTGACCTTACATTCAATTGCATAAGCCTTAATTGTTCAGTGAACACGCGTGTTGTCGTACCAGAAACCAATAACGAGGTCACTTTGATCTTTTCTGCACTGGTTTGACCGCTTTTCTTGCCCATGTTGACTATAGAGAGTGATGTTGCATAATCTGGCGTTACAGCAGAACCCCGTGCGATAAGCAAATGTTGCCAACATACCTACCTGTGCACTAACCTACTATTAACATTTTAAATGTTTGACCCTTATCTTGAAAAATGGGTAAAAAATTGTATTTGCATAATCAAAGGAACATACTGTAGTTATACGAGTACCTATTCTAATTTTTTTGCCCTACGTTAACATTGTACACAAACTCTTGGATATATTATTGAGATGGAGTTATTGGCGTACTCTATGCGATCGTCTGTAACGACTGACCTTATGAGTGTGGATTTCTACCAGTTATTCTACGGAGACGGTTATAATTCTCGCTGTTGAATTCATACAGATTCTTATCATACTTCCAGTAACAATGTTTCCTAAAGGAGGCGTGCAAAGTACAAAATTGTGGCAAGTGCAGTCGCATGCTGTGCTTTAGTTCTGCAGCATACTCGTTGGTGGCACTTTGGGTGGCACGCTCTACGTGTGCAGAGTACAATTTCGTGACACGTTGCGTCTCACAGTGTATGTCTTCAGAGTCCAAGTTTGTGGAACGTTCAATTAAACGGTAACAATCAGAAATACTGCCTGAGGGCACTCATTGTTCGAGGATTTTTTTTTAACAAAAACGACGGCTGTAGCTTTTCTATTAAGCTCACGTTGCCTGTAAATCCCAACGCTGAACGCTCATTATTTACCGAGGCCCACAATACGGCGAGCTCACAACGAACACGGACGGCTCTTTGCAGCCTGCCTCGCTCAGCATTTGCTTCCTCCTGGATTTAGTGACCATCAGTGCAGACACTTTCTTTGGTCATCGAATACGTTGGTTGCTTATTCGTATATGACGCTTAGTGTGATTTAGTCAGTAAATCAAACTCTTATCAAAACGACCTACTTGCACTTATCTGTTTCGTTATTTTTATCACCCCGAACGAAGTGTGAGAGGTGATAATGTTTCCGTTGAAGATTTAAGTATATATACATTTAACTGTCCACCCAAAAACAGGTGGTAGATGGAGTTGAGCAATCTTCATAATTTTTGTAGCGAGTCAGGTGCGTTGACCTAGATGTGAAAAATACAAAAAAATAAAATAAAAATGACGGCGTTGAATTTGCCCCTACCTCTGTTAATACTCTTACGCCACAAGGCGTTCTAGTTGATGTATGTGTCCGTTTTTATCACGCTTGAAGTAAACAGGCAAAAATTAGGCCAGGTTAGAGATTGTGGTCGTTCAATCGCTCTCCTCACATTTGAATGCGCTTCTTAATTGCTTTGTTTATTTTGCAAGCCATGATCATAAAGACATCTGCAGTTTTTCTGAACACTCTTAAATCCTAAATTTGGTTTCCTCCCTCATGGAATCTTTTTTTTTTTTCCTTTGTTAGCTTTCAGTTCACGATGCTTAATTAAATTGAGTAGCTAGATGATCAACTAAGTAAAGGGTGAATTATTCTTCAGTGTACAGCGTAACCAGAAAGAGGAGACAAAAACATGCCGGTTTCATTGTAAGGATTATTTTGTTATTATAGTAATTATTTTTCCAGTTGGATTTCTTCTTTTGAAGAAACAACTTTTCTCTGGGAGTGAAAAAAAAATCGACCAAGTAGAGTCATTTCATGTCGACGATACGCAGGTGGTACTTATTTTTGTAAAACCATCAGAAATTTTTCGTCGTTGTTTTTTACGCCCGGGTACATTATAGTGTAGCACGAATTGCATTGAATTTTGTTGCCCTTGGGCGATTCGCGTTTACATGAAATTCTTTGCAGAGATTCCAGTGTCAACATAAAACGTGATCAGACAAAGTTGTGGCTGATTACTGAAGAGGGACTATTTTCCTTTCAATACTGTCAGCCAAATCAAGAATTGTCTGTGCTGGCCGTCTGAGCGCTTGTTACCTTATGTCAAGCCCTCTGTACATCTGTTCATCAGCACTGATTCCGCCAGATTGTCCCCGCATTGTATTTTTACTACTATCACTCCTTAGCTTTCACGAAGCATGTTATCAGCTCATAGATATATACCAATAAGTCGCCTCAGGGGGCGTAAGATGGGCCATAGGTTTAGGTTAGTTAGGTTCACTTGTCCTATGTTATGGGGAGCTACGATGCCAGGGGGGTACTGTAAGTTACCGTAGCCTTAACTAGGCCTTTAAGATATTTTTCTTTCGTGCCCCTATTGCTTCCTTTTCATACTTTATACTGATGTTACTTTTTTTTGTTCGTCCTCTTCTTTCCTGACTTATTGTTCCTATGCGCGTTGATCCTGTGTGGCATCACTTTTGTGCCTGGGTTTCACGTTTCTATCGACTCACTGTATGTCCCTTGTTTCTTCCTCGGTTAAATCGGCTTTGTTGTGGAAAAGAAGGCTACTACACTACCACTCCGTAACAATTGCGATTAGAAAAAGTTACATATATTCACCAACGCTTAAATACAGTATAGACCGATAAGTATTCTTCAGTTACTTTTTGCCCAGCACATTATGTTACTTATTGCGTTTCGAAGTTCGTTCTAGCTCGCTTTATCTTTTCATTGGTGTAAGCTAAGCAAAAAAAAAGCTTGTTTTGGGCCTCTATTTCCTTTAGCTACCATTTTTGCAGATGTCTCCCTCGATCATCGCCTAATACGTTTATATAGTTGTATCGAAGTTTTCCCCGTGAACGAATAATTATAATCATGCATCCAGTGGCTTGTTTAATTTCTAACTTGGCTCCCTTGTTCACTAAAGTTTTAAATGACTCTTGAAAGTTGAGCGCATGGTACGTTTTTTGGACTCGTCATCCCTCGGAAGCTGTAGCGGGTGACGCCTCCTCACCTTTGTTCTCTGCTTCGGCCGATGGGGAAAGTTGCCCCCAAATTTACCTACAGGTTTGTCGGCGAACCTGGACCGGAATGCTAATGGTCATCATTTAGCAGTAATTTATATTCTTGGTTATTACAATGAGTAGAAATTGAGGATAATAAATTGTACTTTATGCAAATACAATTATTATTAAACATAAAGGCTATTAGTTTAGTGCCTTTTCATCTGATCATTTCTGTGCGTTATGTTCCTTTTTCTTTGAACAGGCTTGAAGCACAGATTTGTCGTGGTCTTGGGATTTACGAATAGTTTATAGTCGGGTCCAATGAAGGAAAAGGATGTTTTTGTTGTTTTCGATTATTCTCTCGTTTTTCTTCTCAAATTATCTCAGGCAATTAGGTTATGACTTTGCCGAAGTATGTCTGCCTATCTGTCTGTTTGTTCGCCTGTCGTCAAAGTAACTCAAAAAGTTATGGAAGGATATTCATGAAAGTAACAGGGATTGTGTTGCAGCTGTATTTAGAGGAACAGATGATTATCTTTGGATAAAAATTCGTTCAGCCGTTTGTTAGTCTACCTTTTTTTCTTTATAACGTAACTCAAAAAGTTATGGACAGATTTTCATTAAAATTTTCATGAATTGTTAGAAATCTTAAGAGGAGCAAATGGTCAAATTTTTGTGATGAGCGGCTAGTCCGTTCGCCTGTTTGTTTTTGTGTTTGTCAGGAAAATTGTTTGAAAGGTTCAAGGGCCAAGGCACAATAAATAACCCTGTTCTAGTGATGAGCTGTTGTTCCGTTTGTGTTTGACTATATATCTCATTCTTTATCAGAACATAACTTAAAAAGTTATGGACGGATCTTCATGAAAATTACAGGAACTGTTAGGAATGTTAACGGGGACACATCAGCAAATATTGTTGATGATCTGGTACACATCCTGGTTTCAGAAATAATTTGATGTTTTCGTTAACATTGCATTGCTTAGCGGAAATGTGCGCTCTTAGAGTGCTTCTCTAGTACGTTTTGCAGCTTTCCTTTATCTCTGTCGTCGCTGTTACAATTTTAAACCGTCATTCAACTATTTGAATTTTTGTATAGTTATTTATTACTTTCTTCCTTGACGCCTAATCTGTCCTCTTTTCCGCCTCCCGTTGTCCCTCCGATCAGTCACTCGCTGGGTTGGTTCGTCAAATGCCGCGAATCGTACAGGCTCTCATGTGCTTGACATAGAAAATTACGGGCGCCAACCGAAGTTACTTTCCCCATGTGGTCGTGCATGCAATTTGGTCATAAGTTTTACTACCTTTGCAGATTTTGCTTAAGGATCGCCTGTCCTGTTAGTTATAAACTTTGTTTAACCTCCGTAGCCGCAACTCAGGCGTTCCAACAGAGATGAGTGTGTAGTATTTAAATACCACATAATTTGTCGCGTGGTCTACGTGCGCTACTACGGGCAGGAAACNGCTCCGCACGCAGCACGAGTCTCTCTCCCAAAAACCTTGAGGGCAGGGAGAGAAGAATACAACCAATGCCTCTAATTATTGTACACTTTATAAAACATACATAGCTCAGCTACTCTTCTCCTCTGGGACAGGTTCACCAGATCGTTATCAGCACACAGCCTGCTGGCTGAACTAACAAGTCGGTCCAACAGACGTAAGTGAGTATCAGCAGCTGAACTCAAAATGTTATGGACAGATTTTCATTAAAATTTGCATGAATTGTTAGAAATCTTAAGAGGAGCAAATGGTCAAATTTTTGTGATGAGCGGCTAGTCCGTTCGCCTCTGTTTGTTTTTGTGTTTGACAGGAACAACCCAAAAAGTAATGAGCGGATGTTCATGAAATTTTCCAAATTGTTTGAAAGGTTCAAGGGCCGAGGCACAATAAATAACCCTGTTCTAGTGATAATCTGTTGTTCCGTTTGTGTTTGACTACATATCTCATTCTTTATCAGAATATAGCTAACTCAAAAAGTTATGGACGGATCTTCATGAAAATTACAGGAACTGTTAGGAATGTTAACGGGGTGAAACATAAGCAAATATTGTTGATTATCAGGTACACATCCTGGTTTCAGAAATAATTTGATGTTTTCGTTAACATTGCATTGCTTAGCGGAAATGTGCGCTCTTAGAGTGCTTCTCTAGTTTCTTTTGCAGCTTTCCTTTATCTCTGTCGTCGCGGTCACAATTTTAAACCGTCATTCAACTATTTAAATTTTTGTATAGTTATTTATTACTTTCCTCCTTGACGCCTAATCTGTCCTCTTTTCCGCCTCCCGTTGTCCCTCCGATCAGTCACTCGCTGGGTTGGCTTCGTCGAATGCTGCGAATCGTACAGGCTCTCTCTCATGTGCTTGACATAGAAAATTACGGGCGCCAACTGAAGTTACTTTCCCCATGTGGTCGTGCAATTTGATCATAAGTTTTACTACCTTTGTAGATTTTGCTTAAGGATCGCCTGTCCTTTGCTAAGGCGAATCGCGCCCCAGTGGGATTTCCTAGCTTACCTTAGCCGTAATTAAGTCTTCCCGACATCTTTCTTTCGTGTCCATTTTGCTTCCTTCTGTTTTGTTACTTCTAGTATTGATGCTTTGTTCTGTTTTTTCTGCTTTGTCGATTTGCTGTTTCTATGTCGGTTGATACAGTATGGGACCACCCTCGTGCATGGCTTCCTCGTTTTGTCGACATATCTACGATCCTTCTTTTTCCTTCCCTGCAACGCTTAAAGTAGCTTATACCTACACATCTCCTGTTGTTTCCACCTTCTCCTTAATTTATAATTGACATCCTGCACTGTAATTTATCTCCTACCATCCTTTTTCCTATTTTGCGTAGGTATCTTCTTTTACTTCCCTTCATCATTTGTTTTTCTAGCACTAGGAATACCTTCGTCTTTTATTTCCGCTTATTTTTATTCCTTCTGCAACTACAAGTCTCTTTTTAAACCTCTTCGCTGTTCCTACTTGCTTTGCTAATTTTTTCTTCGCCGTCTTTCTCTTTCATGTTATCTCGTCGTAACTGTCGCTGTCTCCTTTGTTTTCCTCTATATTCCATTGCCCCAAATATATGTTACTTCTGTCACTAGACCAGAACGCTTTTACCTCTTTCGTGAATTGCTATGTATCATACCTCTGACCTTCAGTTTATCCTAATTACTTCTCCCTGCAGTGCTCGAGATTTCTTGCTTTGCCCGCCGTGTATTGTGCGTCTCTTGCGCTGCCGCTGTCCATGCGTGCCGAACTCGAGGCTGTTTACCCCCGCAACTCCGCCGCCGCTCCGAGTTGTTGGAGCAAAAACTCGAGTGATGTTTCGAAGGACGGCCTCCGCCTCACGCGCCGCCCTAACTTTGCTTTGTGTTCAAAGTTAATAAGTGCGTAAAGTACTCTGCGTCTCTCTCTTTTTCTTTGTGAGGCAATAACTCTATAATTGTAATTTATGTGTCTGGATTTTGGAACCGCGTGAAGTCGGTGTGTGTGTGTGGAAAAGGCTGGTACTCGCAGCAGTGACTTAATTGATGGTTCTTAACCGAATTTGCATGTCCTTCACTATCACAAAAATAGTACGATATTAGATACTGGGTGACTTCTTCAGGGCGGAAGGTTACGTTTCACTTTTAAAAGTTTGAGTGTTGCATGTCGTGTGTATGTTAATGAATGGTTGTCCGAGCGGTAGAAGATCATCAATCAATCAATCTTTATTGAAAATAAATGTTACATGTAACGCAACATCATTCTTAAGCCGATATCTAAGCACTACTAAGTGCTTTTCCGGCAAGCAGCAGCCGTCAAGTAGCGAGGTGTGATCTCATATTCGCATGGGTTGTTTCTAGATTCGACTGTAACTCTTCAGTGTGGACTTAACGTAGGTGGTGCTAAGCTAGTTGGTTATAAATCCTGTATTATTGTAAGTATGGTTTTATTTTGTTGCTAGAGTTCGTGGCATAGTTCTAGTACTCGCTGTGCTTGTGTTATTTTCCTCTCTGTGGATCATCTGTCATGCGAAGTATCCAATGCTTCTGATCTTGATGTAAGTTCGTTTTCCTTGAATCTACTTTGAATACTTAGCGCTTTGGCTCATATATAGGTATTTTTTCTTCAGTTTGGTGTCAGAGGACCCATGTATCGGCCACCTCATATACTTTTTCGTATAATTCGAAATTGCATGTTTCAGTGGAACTATGTGTATTAAATAATAGACATCATATTTCATGCGTTGCAAACGGACTTTAAAGCTCTGCGTAACTAATCAAAGCCGCTAAGTTAGATCGTTTTACCTGTGAGCTCCACTCGGTTTGACAATTATACGCAGTTGCTCTACCTCCTGCGCAAATTATTGAGAACATCGGCCATGGTTGTCGACTGTTGTGTTGTTACGATTTGATGCCATCAGAGGCGTGTTGTAATTAATTAATGAAGCCTAAACCGGGCTACCGCAACCTGAAAAAAAGGTTACCGTAGCCCGAAAAGTGGTCATGAGACCGGCATTTATCGATGAGCGGTGTCAGCTTAATTAACAATAATAAATATATCGGTGTTTATTGTAATTTCGTCGCCTGATAAACTGTTAAAAGTTGTTTAAATATTTTTTAGCACTGTCAAATTTGTATTTCAACAAGTTTGCGCAAGCATGTTTTCTTTTACATTTTTTTATGAAATTTTCAACATAGATAAAGAAAAGGTTGATAAACAACGTGCAACTTTCCAAATTTTTGTAACTGATATTAGTTTTTGATTTATAATTATTTGAAATCGGTATAACTTTTTTTGGGACACCCTATAGAAGACTGCGCCGTTCTAAAGCACATTTGAATTAAAAGCCCGTTAAAAGCGTTTCAGAAAGATCTTTTACCTGAATGCACTTCTTGCTTGAAACACTTCTTGAAATCGAAGTAATGATGTTTGCAGCTTCTGGCATATGATATTGTAACTTTTTATCTCTCAGGTCACGTCGTATAACTTCAGTTGATCATCAACGGAGCAATTACGAAGGGATAATTTTTCACGGGTAGTAGACAATTATTTCTTCTAACTTGCTGTTTTTCTTTGACGGAACAGTTACCTCTTCATCGACGAAAATTTCAGCACTTCAATGAAGCGAATATTTGAGTTAGGCGGTATCATGGCTACGGTGCGCTCACATTGCATATAAGCTAACTGGAGTTTCATTCAAGTTTATTGCAGTGTTTTACTCAAGATTTTACTTCTGCCTGTCAATATGGAAGAAGCACGTGAAGGAAGGAGAATGGAAAAGAATGAACTCGAGGATGAGAGTACCTACGTCAATTTATCAATGAAGAATTTGAAGAAGCAATTCAGAGAAACGAAGATTCCGCACTGGTCTTTATTAAAGCAAACATATCGATTATTGCTTGAATTTTTTCACGCACGGGTCCACTAGTTTATGTTATGTTATAATTGTGTTTGTCCATCCTTTAGTTCGTTAGTTAGTACGGCTGTGACGCTTCCATCAGTATATATTAGATAGGGGAAAATTGGTTATCTTTGATACGACTTGGGGAGAGATCAATAGGAGAGTCAAGTTCACATTTAATCTGTTACTGCTTGCAGGTCTTGGGTAGAAGGTTCACTACCTGACTTGGAACATTTTTCGCTTTTCGCATGCATAATACGAATCCGAGGGCATCACAATTGGGGAGCAGCGCTTTTTGTTCTGTGAAATTTCCGCAGGTTCCTTCATTATAAGATAGGTAAAGGAAATTTAGGGTACCCTAGATACGATCTCGGGAGGGCACAACACAGTCAAGTTTTTATTTTTTATGCTGCTACTGCTNGAGGGCATCACAATTGGGGAGCAGTGCTTTTTGTTCTGTGAAATTTCCGCAGGTTCCTTCATTATAAGATAGGTAAAGGAAATTTAGGGTACCCTAGATACGATCTCGGGAGGGCACAACACAGTCAAGTTTTTATTTTTTATGCTGCTCCTGCTCGCAGGTCATTGGTAGAAGATTTGCTGTTTGACTTGGAACATATTTTTACACCTTCGTATGCGTCATACGGGTCTAAGATATCACTGAAGAACATTGCTTTTGTTCTGTGAAATTTTCACAGATTCCAGCTAGTAGATTCTATTCGTGCACCGAAATTAAATTACAGCTTTTTATTCGTTGTCAGCGAGCATCTCGCAGCGCTCATAGGTCGAATCTCTATTGCTCATTGAATAGATTTAGTACGGGAGTAGTTGGCAAAGATCTTGCAGAGGTTTTTCCAAGAGCACTGTCAGCGGGACTTCCGTCTCCAAGTTTCTAGTTATCGTAGAAAACTGTGAAGAAACTCGGGGCTCTTCATCTCCTTCTGTGCTTCCTTCTAAAACTCTTTATTCTTGTGAACTGCTGCCGCTCTCTTTCTCTTGCAAATTTATTCAAAGCGTCGAATTCAACAGGAGCCCGCGTCTTTAATGGATGCGTCGAGCACTTTCAAGTTGGAGCGTTTATCAAAGTTATTTACATGATCGGCCGACTTCACTAAGTTGACTTTTCCTTCAGGATGCCTCTGACGCTCACCAACCTGTGGAGTCAGCAGCAGCGGTGCTGGTGCAGGACCACCTATGCGCCCACCATTGGCAAATGATTTTGTGCAATTGCTCACGGTTAAGCTGCGCTCGCTTCTAATCTTCCAAGGCCCTTGCTTGCAGGCACTGCAAAATTAAGATGGTAATTGTATTTAGAATTCGTTGCAATTAGCTTTCTCTAGGACGTGCCGGAAGTAAGTTACGTTCTAAATTACACGTTCGATATGTATTTTAGTGTCATTTCTCATAGAGAGTCGTTCTATTTTATATAGGCTAACTGCTTGGACTCTTTGGAACGCGTCTTGGACTGTTTTATACGAGCGCCTTTTGGCCCGAAACTAAGCATTTTTCCTGTTGCTCTTTAACTGATTCAGCACATGTAGTGTTCTCCTCGTATGTGCGACTCAAAGTATGTAATAGTTCTTATTATCTGTTTAATTCATTTAACAGTTGGGTTTGAGAAAGAATGTGGGCTCGCACGACTAACACCTAACGTTACCAAAGCAAATTAGAGAACAGCCAGTCGGAAATTTTTAGGTGATTTCCCAATATCGCTTCTAAATACATCGGCTAAATGTTTATGGTTATCTGGTTTGGAGGTGACGCCACTGATGGACGAAAGGTTGTGAGCGAATTCTGCGGAACCGCTGAAAAATGAATCTAAATTGAGTGATCTGTTAACCCTAGCTACGTGCATGAGTCCATTCCAGTTATAGAGTTCCATGCACTGTGAGCAAGTACGGTAGCACTGCACCAATTGTTCTCCTTTATATCACTTGGAGCATTAAACTTGGCCAGATGGAAGCAGTACTGCCGAGAGTAGCACACAGTTCGATGGACGATGCCAGGCTTCACTAGTTACTTGTCAACGCTGCTAATGAGTTTGTCTTCGATCCGCTCGCTGCCCCTAATAGGCTTGCTCTTGCCATCCTTCCTAATCTTCTGCCATGCGCAGCTGGCTTGTGCGCGTTGGTGCAGCGTATCTTCGTACCTGCCCCTGTCACCACAACGCTGCCATTTGCATGTCCGTCAGTTGTGTATGCGTTTATATCTGCAAATCGCTCCTGCTCCACTTGAGGTGCTGTACCTTTACGACGATCAGTGCGGTGTACAGTTGCGCCATATTTGCTGCCACTTTCAACAACATGTTGGCTTTAGTATGCTGGTACCTGCATTGTGTGTCTACTTACCTGGTGTATGTGTGTAGTGCTCCTCCTCTTCCTCCTAAAACACCTTCGGTATTACGAGGTGTACGGGCTCTAACTGCACTGTAGCGGCAGCGCGTTACGTCGATGCTCCTGCTGCGTGCGTTTATTTGTCACATTAGAATTCTTACGTCGTTTACATCATTACCCGAATTTTAACTGCAGAACGTGCAATGCTTAAAGGAGTGCCTCATGATGTTGAAAAATTGGTTGAAATTGAATTCGGAATATGAACATATGAAACTAATTTTTAGGTAGGCAGTAAAAAGTTGAAATTCAAAATATTGAATTATAGAAATGCCGAAATTTATCGATTACACGCATTCGAAAGCCTCCCTTCACAGTCACTAAAAATACATAAAGATATAATGTAAAGAACCACGTGGCAAAGCTAGAGAATGGCTTATGTCATTGCAGCATCAACAGTAATTAGCTTTGGACTGCTGTAACTCTAAGAAGCTCTCTTCTAGTTTTCTTTTAGTTTTGACGACAATATGATGTCACTTGTCACGTCACGAGGTTAAACTTCTGGGTCATTTACAACAGCTTTTTTACTAACTTAGGAAAAAATAACTCGTGCATAATGAACATTAAACAGAAGCTAATTTTTTAAAATACAATAAAAAAAATTGTAATGATGCGACCCCTACAAGAATCTGGCGATTCTGTGTAACGATTTTCTTCTAAGCAGCGCAGGCTTTGCGTTGTGATGTGGGCGAAAATTCCTGGAAGTGAGTCACTGATGAATCAGATGCGCTGTGCACCGAAATCTCGTCACGGTTGTCAAGAAGTCTCTTCTTCCTTTCTATTTTCACTGTAACCAGCCGTTCGATTTACTGCAGAGAAGACGGAAATTCCGAGAATTCGGATGTAAACAATTGTACATTTTGAGCGACTTTCCCATTTTCTGGTGAATTTTCCCTGAATTGTTATTAAAGAGCAGAAAAGTCTCTCGAAATGAGACACATNTATTTTCACTGTAACTAGCCGTTCGATTTACTGCAGAGAAGACGGAAATTCCGAGAATTCGGATGTAAACAATTGTACATTTTGAGCGACTTTCCCATTTTCTGGTGAATTTTCCCTGAATTGTTATTAAAGAGCAGAAAAGTCTTTCGAAATGAGGCATATGTGAGTCAGCCTGTGGCGGGGACATTATTCTCTTTGGGGTGAACTTCCGCTTCCCGAATTGACTGTGCGGGCGCCTTCTGGTTATGGTCTTGGGTTTGGGTGGTTGCTGACGAAGCATTCCAGAGCTGCGGCGTAGCGACGCTCAGAGGGAACGTTGCCAAGATAGACTTCTCCCTCCGTCCGGTCATCGCCTTCATATTGGACGCTTTGGTGCCAGCGAATCTTGGCAAGCGGCTGCTGAAGAACTGCAGCATCAGTGGCCCATGTAAGAATACGGTTATGGTTTGGCTGGCTCCTAAGGTAGCTTCTGCTTCTCATGGTCTTCCGTCCTGTCTTAGGGCTTCTGATCTTGCATGCTTTCTGTGGCTTAAGCGTTCTGCGGTGCTGTTTTCGAGGCTTCAGATAGTTCCGTCAAACTTGCAGCAATTGTTAATGTTGAAAGACCCAAATGATCAAATTTTGGTGGTGATCGGTTAGTCTGTTTCTGTGTTTGACCGTTTGTAAGCTACATAACTCGAATAGCTATGAACGAATCTTAGAGAAAATAACAGAAGCTGTTGTTACTATGAAGAGGCACAAATGACCAATTTTGGTGATGATAAAAAGGAAATCCTGGTTTCAGAATCGAATCAATTTGAATTTTTCGTTACCTGGCATTGCACTGCTTGGCGAAAGCGTGCGCTCTCAGTGCCTCTCTTGCTAAATATGAGGGTACATTCTTCTGCAATAAACAGTAACCTTTTTAAATTTAACCTGTTTGTATACAGCATCACAGAATCGTGAGTCTCCCACCTGACCTGATTTTTACCTCTTTTCTTAAAGCGTAACAGAAATTGGACAGGTAAATTTATAAATAAACAGATAAATACATATTGGTCTTTATTATATTGTAAATGACCGCCGGAAGGAATTCTCATAAATTTGACCAGTTTCTCCAAATTTTCTGCACAAAGTATAATCCATTGCTGGGGAATGATATTACCATTGCTCGGCTCTTAGTTTCTTTTTTCAATAATCCTATTTTGTCTGCATTTGAATGGATGGGCATTCTTATTGTAAAGAAAAATCACCAATGAGACTGTTCTTTCAAGAGATAAAGCCCTGTTGAGTACCGAATGTTACTACCCAGATGTATGAAATTTTTCTGTACTTTTTTTTAGTACTGCAAACATTTATCCACTGCAGTGCAGACATAACACAGATAGTGGCTGCTCAATTCCTTTCTTGTCCGTGATACAGTTCTTATCCTCGCTCTTCTTTTGTATCACCGCCAATTTCTCTGTCCCTATTTCTTCATTGCAACTTCCCCTGTCTCTTCTCTGCCGCTTCATAACTCGGTCCTCTCTTGCCATTCATGCGTCGGCGATCAACTTAAAACTTGCCCAACTTTGCTGTCTCAGGATGAAGTTTTTGAACGTAACTTGCCGTAAAATGTCCGGGTGCATCCAACTTTCTGATAGTTACTTCTGGGAAAATAGAACCAGCCGAGTGGATGAGCGAGACGATGAGTTTTATTTTCGCATGATTGCGGAGTTATGCGTTGTGTTTTGTGTATTTCTATGGGGCAAAAGTGCTCGATTGTCTTCTCTTTGTCTAATTTTGCTCTGCGCACTAGTGGAATCAGTCCGAAGGAAAACTATCACGGTTGACAGGATACCTAATACATTTACAGCATGCCATAAACATTTGGATTTAAGTGTAAAGTTTGCTCAATTTCTTTGGAAGTTTGTGACTTACGGTTGTTTGTACGCTACCTCTTGGACGTTTTCCATGATTGCCCAATTACATCTTACTAACTATATATACCTACTCAGCTATGCACAAAAGCACAGTAAGATGAAAGGCTTGCCTAGTAAGGCTAGTATGTGCATAATTACAGTCCACTGACCGGTCATGTTTTTTTTTAGAAGAACTTCAGAAAATGAGAATATAATTAGTTTTTATTCACTAGCTACCTATGTGAAGCTCTAACACTATGTGGCATAGTTTCTGTATTTTTGATGCTCTGGCCATCTTTGGTTCTAGACTACTCTGGTACCTATCCTATCTCCATGTCCATCAGCTGGCGTGCCATGATTGCTTCTAAAACAGTCTGTCATAATATCTCCGCATGATACAACTTGCGGGTCATGTTTGGTTCTAAAATAATCTGGCGCAGTATCTCCCCATCTTATGACTCACTCACTGTTCGTATCGGCTCCTGCTTGCCCCGAGTACTGAAGAATCGTTGCGTCTCATCTTTATTGATTTGGAGCTTATGGGCTGCGCCACTGAGCTCGATATCGGCCTGGACGGAGGTCTTCCAGGCCGGAGGTCCGTCCATATGTGATGACATTACGCAACCTCAATATTATCGCAATATTAGGGCCATAAAAGTACTGCCCAGCAGTTCGGTGTCTCTGCGTAGCAGGGATATGGTGCGTAGAATATCCCGGAATATTTTTGCACGGGAACTAGGTATGGACAGCTGAACTTCAAAGATTCATTATTGCAGCTTGTGCCATGTACTATGTTACTTTTGCTTTTTCTGCGTTCAAACAAGGTTATTCAACGTGGTCTATTTATTTGTACATTACAGTATGTTACCGTTGATTATGCAAATACAATTTTTAAAATTATTTTTCAATATAAATGTCAAACATTTAAAATGTTAAAAATAAGTTAGTGCACAGGTATGTTGTAACTATATAGATAATTAGAGAAAAATAAAACGGAACCATTTCCCACGTTTTGGCAACATTTGCTTATCGCACGGGGTTCTGCTGTAACGCCAGATTATACAACGTCAACATGGGCAAAAGAGCGGTCTAACCAGTAACCAGTGAAGAAAAGATCAAAGTGACCTCGTTATTGGCTTCTGGTAAGACAACACTCGAAGTTTCCAAGGAATTACAGCGTGATCTCCGAACAATTGAGGCTCATGCTATTGAAGGTAAGGTCAACCGGAAAACTCCGGGTAGAGCCTCTACGAGGAAATTGACTGCTCGGGATATGCGACATTTGAAGGTTTCCATGGCTAGAAAACAACCTTTTACAAGTAAGGCGATATTTGAAGACTGGAGCTTTAATACTAGGCAGAAGACAAGATGTAAGGTTCTGCAGAAACTAGGGAAAGTGAGAAAGGCAATTACACGACCACTTCTAACAAAAACTCATCAAGAAAATAGGGTCAAATGGGCTGAAGAGAACATGGAAACTGATTTCTCCAATGTCATATTTACTGACGAATTCAGAGCCACTCTTGATGGTCCAGATGGATGGGCGTCTGGATTGGTCCTCTATGACCGACCTCAACAGACACGGCTTAAGCGTCAACAGGGTGGTGCAGGTGTGATGTTTTATGTCGGGATAGTAGGTGACACCCTCATTGGTCCATTTGAAGTGGCAGAGGGAGTTAAACTGAATGCAGAAAGGTACTGCCAGTCTCTTGAAGCCAACTTGATTCCATGGCTTGATGAGCAGACTATCGCACGCAGATCCAACTTTGTATTTCAGCACGATAACGCTCCCTCACACCGAGCACGGTACACTGCTAACTGGCTTGCGGATGGAGGATTCAAATCAAAAAGGATTATAACCTGGCAAGCGAATAGCCCCGATGTAAATCCCATTGCGAACCTCTGGGCAATGATCGAAAGGAAGGTCTATGAAGGTGGTCGGCAGTTTTCGAGCAAAGTAAGCCTGTGGAATGCAATAAAAACAGCTGCAGATTCTATTCCACCATCTGAAATATCAAACCTGGCAAAGTCTGTTGATAATCGCCTTATCAAAATCATGAGAAATGGAGGTTGCCATGTTCATGATTAACTCGTTATGTTTACCACTACTGAACACTTATTTCAGTGTTTATTGAATTGTTTTGGTTATAATTTCTTGGTTTTGGACGTTTAATAAAAATATTCATGTTCCCTTGTATTTATTTCCTCTTTGACGTTTTTATTAACTTGTTGCATAATCTGAGGTAATAGGAAAAAACTCGTAAATTAGCATATTGCATGATAAGCTTAGCAAATGGCTAAATATTTATTTTGCAAGTGCTGTTTATATTTGTAACATAGCCATACATTTAGTTAATATTAAAGTTTCAAAGTTAGACACATTTCTTGTAAAATAAAATAAAAAAATTGTATTTCGTAATCAAAGGTAACATACTGTATGTATATATAAAACCATGGAACCATATAGAACCACCTGATGTTGTGTCCGGAGCATAGTCTCCCCGCGCTTCAATCATGTGACTGGTTCAGATGTATATATTTATTACTTTTTGCCACAAGCTTTTGGACCGAAGCGGATGATTGCTTGAGAAAAGTGGTACTATATACTAGTAAGTACTAGGCCTGATATGTCCTATCAGTGACCATAGGATGCGCCGTATAGACAGTGAGCTTGATGAGTTGACCCATTAATTATCTGCTAATGGAACCTCTAGAACACATAAAGAAACATCTGTTTTTCAGTCACATCACAGACCGGTATCTCTCATACGAACTGGGAAAAATGTTCCAAGTTTGAAATAAAATCTTCTCTCTGTGACGTGTGGGCAGTAGCAGTTTAAATTTAAACTTGACTCCTGTTGTTTCTTCTCGAGGAGTCTTTATCAAGAATACCGTAATTTTCCCGTATCTAATAGTGAAAGCATAACTGCTTTACTGCATAAGGAACTTAGGGAGGAACAAGCAGAATTTCTTATGTAACTATAAGCTTGAGAAGGATGCAGACTCCTACGAATAACACTGGAGTCACTAGTAATGGGTTCGTTAGGTTCGTACTGCGCAGGCCCCTTTAGTCATGGCTAGGTTTGAGGCACGTCTTTCCCTTCGTGCCCTCGTTACAGTTTTGCGTCTTTGCCTCTTTTCTTTCTCGTACTGTGTGTCATCGTCCTTTACAGTCTTGATAGCTGGCGTCCGAGGTGGTGTTCACTTCTTTAGAATGTTTAAATTTGTTTTGTTCAGCAATTTTACTTGCAGTTCTTGTTTTTCAAAATATTAATGATTTTCTGTGCTGCTAATTTTGCACTCCTTTTCCCTTTGGGTGCCATAATAGCTGTTGGTCAAAATATATCCTGCACTTTTTAAGCCTCTACAGGGCTAGTGACCAAATTTGTTACTGTCATAAAGCCGTTTCCGCGATAGCGTTTTACAGCCACGTACCCGTTATAACGAGTTAATTGGGACTCGGCTGATACCTTACCTCTGATGATACTTCGGACGAGGTCCAGGCGACGTTACGCACGCCGCCCATCTTGTGCAGAGGTGATGCTGCAGTCGGTGAGCAGCGGGGTGGCTAACAGCGAGTTATCCCCACAGTTCACGTAGCCGCTTACAGCACATTTATCTGGCACTTTTAGTAAGCATGCGTCCAGTAAGTGTTTAAATTTCGCAGTCTCTGTACCGGTGACATTTCGATATGATAAAAGTAAATATTCATCTACTACGTTACTAAAGTAGATAAGTAATTCAGTACTACTTCGTTCGCAAGTTGGATCAATCCCACTGTCCAACATCGAGACACTATAGTTCCCAAATTTCAGCACTGTGTATCTCAAAAATAACCGATTCAGCGGTGTATTTTCTGGCGTGTTTCAACGACCCCTGCAGTCGTAATATCGTGCTGAGGTCCACTGAGCAGGTTAATGACAACTGAAGCTTGACGTAACAAGACAGCTCGTCGCCGTCGCCCTATCCTGTAGACGAGATATTGACTGGGAGGCAGCCGATTTTGAGCTAGTGATTTTATTAGACCCTAGGAACCGTTGCTTGGCTGACTTTCTGAAGTCTTGTCGTAGGGAAAAGTGAAACTTTTCTATTCGAAATGTATGCGGTACCTACTGAAATTAGTGTTCGATATAGGGCTACATTAAAGCCATAAAAGCACCAGTACTCTTCGTAAAACTTATAGCTGTATTTTGACTTACAGCCCTAGAGACTTCAGATCTACGGCAGTGGCATGTGAACTACCCGTGCCTGAAAGAATCTGACTTCTGACCCACCTTCACTGACAGTGTGAAAAATTAAACATAGGTAGAAGGTTGCAGTTGAAAGCTGCTTGCGGTTGAGTCTTTATCCTTTACTGCCTTTTTGTATCTAATGGTCTAGTAAAGTAGTTCTTGTCTTGCGAAATTTTGTTGTTTAGCATTGACGGAAAGGCTCAAGTAATAGTGAATGTATGGCCGAACTCTTCTACTATTCGCCTCATGCTACAAATCAGGTTATAAAGGAGGTACTGCCTCTTGTATGATCCCGATATTCGCCTTGGTTCCTGTTCCACCGATGTTTATTAATGCTAGCGTTGATGTGTGACCACATGAGTAACTCCTCTGCGTTGATTGGGAAATCAAGTCAAGACATCCGGTATTTCTGATTGTATATAGAAACTGATATCAGCTTGAACATGGATAATTTAGTTCTCGTTTATTTTTGTGGTACACTTACTGCTTTTCTTAACTTCATTGCTTCTTAGTGATGGCTCATGCCTCACAGTACAAATCGGTTATTAAAAAAATGCCGCATTTATATACAAATTACCTCTATCAATTCGCACCAAACGAATTTTTAGGATTCAGGATCGATGCCAGCATGCATTAGAGCAAAACTGACGAGCAACAAATAAAAATAGAATGAAAACCAGCTGAAAAAGGTTCAGTTGTATCGTGCCAATTGATCAAGTTGTTTAAGCAGCCCGTATATTTTAATTATATACGCAATGTTCTACTCGTAAAGCAGTAGAGAAAATGTTTTTAGAGCCTGCATGAAATGTAGCTACCAGAAAAAAATGCATCCATATGTATATATTTGTTGAACTTGTTGGATTGTAAATGCAATTCAATGCACCTGACAACTAGCACTAGTTTAGCAGCACTTGCATCAGCCCTAGTAAACTCATATACTGTACGAATGACACCTGCATCCAAATTCTCTATTGCTCAGCAAAGGCCCCTCCCCCCCCTGTGTGTACCTATGACCTGTACGTATTTAACATTCAGATTGTGTGTTGCGCAAGAGCGTGAGGACCGCAATGCTGAGCATGCCATTGTCGTTTTATGAAGGCTGCCGCCTTAGGTTTATTTGCTGCGGCTACTGATAAGATTTTTACTGGTGTGATCTTATCTGGCCCGGCATGCCAACGACTCCTGACACGCGACTCCAGTTCCTCGTCGTAGGATCGGCTTCCCTCGTGCTCCACCTAATTCTTGTGGGTCGCCTCCTGCAGAGTTAACTTCCATTTCGCACTGCCACTTTTATTAATTGGTATATCTATGGAAACTATTTTTCAGTATTTCTAGCGTGTTTGACTCTTCACCAGCCACATATATGTAATGTTCTCCGAAACGTGAGTCAGAAATGATGAGAGCGTATAACAATACTTAATTGGCAGTTTACAACGTTGCAATGGTTCAAATTTAGTTAACCACAGTTAATTTTTGCACGCACTCACCAAGAGGGATCGAGTCGCACGCTACTACAATTATTGCCTCAGCAACGTAGGTGGTCCCATGCCGCAGTTTCTGCCTGAATAGACCCCGGAAATTACCTCACTTAGATGTCCATCATTTCACGGCTTGCTTTGCTGACTTATTTAGTGAGATGCTGCACCGATCATTGCCAAATTCTCCCCCGGTGTAAGCGATATTCAGCTCATAACCTCCTCATGTCTGAGTGCTGCACGGCTTGCCAAGCGTATGTGTCGCTTGTGCTTTCTTTACGTGACTGCTGATGGTGCGGTCCCAGGTGTTGCCGTGACATGCTGCCCGCTGGTGTGGCAGATTAGCGTCTCGGTGCTCTTCCTCATTTCCCAATATATTAGCTAGTTACTAAATGCAGCGAGTTTTTCTAGTTTTGTACCGACTTGTGTTTCGAATCTAAGTGATTTAACTCATTAGGAGCATAAGGTAAGGCCCTTATTTATATTGCAGGATTAGCTTCGTTTGGCTCGTCCTGTGTGTTACGATGAGCCCATGCTTACAGTAGAACCTCATAGGTTGTGCCCCTAGCCTACTGGCTCAGTGGTTAGAGATGTCAGTTACTTGACGCGCTGTCACGAAGCCGGATGCTTTGTCCCAAGCCAAAGAGGAGAGCGTCGATGCCCGGCAGTTTCTGGTCTGCATCTCTATTGCTGATAGCCTGCACGGGGGAGGGGGGCTGCCGTGCGAGTCTCCTACCAATGCCGCTAGCGTTCAGGCGCACTGTGGCTGACTGCAGCCGTGCACTCATCTGGGCCGTACAGGAAATATGTCTGTGGCACGAGCCAATGCATGTGGGTCCCCTTGTTGGGGGTGTACGGCCAAAGCAGCTTTACGTCTTACCTTTACCAGATGTGTGCGCTGCAAATTGCGGCGCGCTGGTTCCCCTTAATTGTCGTCAGCGCTTTACGTAGCATTTCTCAATTTCCCATGCCTTACTCGGGCTATAGTCAAGGTGAAGAAAAAAGATGTCGTCTGTCCAATTTTAAGTAGATAAAATTTCCAAAACCACCTCGACGTGTGTAGTGCAATAGGATTTTTTTTTTCTAAGTACGGCAAAAACTTTTTGAAAATACAGGAAAAGTTAGATTGCCACCATATATTTAATTAACTGTATACCTACAATAAACGTTGTTGATCCTGTCTATGCTATTCGATCATGCCTATCCCGTTTTTATCATCCGGCTGACAAATTCCTACTGTTAAGCTGGGTTGCTAGTACTAGAAGTCATTACCTCCAAGTCAGTGGTAGTTAGTGTCCCATGTATGCTTCTCCTTTGTGTCTCCTGTTACGCCACTCGGTCCCAGCTTGCCGCGTGTGCAGGCAAACTTTTTGCGTTGGTGGCATTGTACGGCATTAAATCAGTGGAACTGCCGTTTCTGATGCGAAGTAGCTTCTTGTATCTTTCAACTCCCACTAACTGACTTACTTCATCATTCTGCCACTTCTTCTAACGCTATGAAGCCGCCTTGTGATCGTGCCAGATTGCGCCGTACCTTCTCCCAGATGTTCATGTCGACTCCCTCTACCTCACTCGACCATCGGCTGCATCACAGGCGCTGTTGCCGTCACTTTTACGAGGTTTTAAGTGAAGAGCCATGAGCTTTACTGATCACATTAAGTTGATTCTCAGAGAGCAGCATTATTGTAAGCCGCTCTTATTTGCAGTACAGTTGCCCTCTTGGTGCCGGACTACTGTAAGCGCATCAGATTTGTCCTAGTTTAGCTACCAAGATAAATACTTTTCCTCGTTAAGTTACAAATTATAGAAATGTTGCAAGTCATCTTTGGCCCTTTTGTTGTATAGTATAAAGGCGATAACTTTTCTTTCGAAATCGTACTTCTTTACGGAAAAATTTTGTTGGCCCTGTAGTAACATTCTTCCGTCGAGATATCGCTTTGTGTTAGGTGCAAGCGACGGGTCCTCTTTTATAGCGCTTGTCTTAGGAACGTAGAAAAATGCATGTAGTGACCAGCTTTCTTAGTGTGTCTCGTTTTTCCGTGGAAACGAGATGTCGTCTACTTGAGACTGGCTTTTTATTGATGTTTTATCGTGCTGATTGCGATTCAAGTGCCACTC
>LQNS02276622.1:11941458-11986809 GCA_001587735.2 Parhyale hawaiensis
CATAGGAGAAAATTCAGATTTCAAAATGTAAAAAAAGTGGGGTACCTTGGAATCTTTTTCTTCAGTATTAGATAGGGGAAAATAGAACTAATAAGATAGGAGAAAATTCAGATTTCGAAAGGCGAAAAAAAAAGTTGGATACCTCGGAATATTTTTCTTCAGTATTAGATAGGGGAAAAATGAGGAAGCCCAAAAGACGGTGGGGGTTTTGGTGAAGTGTTAAGTTTTTGCCGTCCTTTATAATGACGGCAGGGGCCACTAGTTTTATCATAATTCACGTCGTGTTTTATTTATATCTTTCCTGTCACGCTCTATGGGAATAAGATAGGAAAAAATTCGAGAGCTGAAGACGGTATCTTGGATACGGGTGTCGGGCTCGAGAGCTCCAGTTGAGGTGCCTGAGCATGACCGTGTTTGGACACGTTCATTGTACAAAGGTGCAACGGGAGATGCCATCTGACTGTATCTTAGCCTATAACATATATCCAAATTTTAAGGCAGAACGCTGAATTTTCGTTTGAGAAGCCCTCAGAAGAGTAAAAAACACAGGAGACATCGGGGTTTTTCCCGGAAGTACTAATTTTCTGCCGTCAATTATAATGATGGCTCGGGCCACTAGTACATAGGTATGAAGCTAAACCTTTGCTGTGTGTAAACAGCGCGATGATACACATCATTGGGATCCTAATTATGACGAACTGGGCTTCAAGGTATATTGTTTCGTTATTTGTATGGTTCAATATAAGTGATGAGAAATTTCTGACGCACACATTTATATTTATAAGACAAGTACAAAGAGTCAAGTCATGGACCCAAACTGGAGATTTACAGATCACCTCGCCGCCACCCTACCACTAGACCACCACAACACGAAAGCTGCACAAGCACCTTGTGTGCTTGTGCTGCCTGCTGCACCATGGCGAAGATATTAAGATAGAACCGTAAATATATAGCAGGAAGCTCATCCATCTACTCTGAATAGTTGTCGTTGATTGAGTGGCGGCGTGGTCTGTTAGCCTCCAGTTCGAGTCTCTAATTCGACTTTGTATTTATGTATGAAAGTTTTATGCTGCGTAATCATGAAAGTCGAATAGTAGAAATAGATGCGTCTATGATTGCGCGGCCGAAAATTAACCCTGGACAGCAGAAACTATGAACCCCGAACTGGATTTTTTTCACTTGCTTGCTGCCCTAATAGTGAGGCATTTTGCCATGTCTACAGTACTACGGAAATAAAATACAAATGTGAACGCTTAGTTCGTGAGACATTTTGAAATCAACAGCTGAGATGTGAGCGTGAAAAGTGCAAACATATATTTATGTTATTGTAAGAACGTTTCGTATTGGTGATTTAAACGCATTGTTAGAGGACAGTAGCGTAATGTGATTCAGAAATGCAGTAAGTACTTGATGTGTTGATATGATAGAAAATTTAATTTTAGCCTCCATCGATTATATTCTTAAAAACTGAGAACGGTATGCAAGGAACGTGCTGAAAAACTGCGGTATTTAACAGCACATACACACAAGTTTTGAAGCTGGAATGGTAAACGCTTATGACCACGGAATTTGCTGCTACACAGTACATAACGATGAGCATGTGCGTTTGTGTCCTCCTACTTGTGCCTCATTAGTTGTTTATTGCGTTTGGTGAGATGAGGTGCGTTAGGTTGGGCCTAGACGAGATGTCATGGGTTATACAAGCGGCGCTAGTTACTAAAGTGATACACATTGGTCTTCGTCATAGTGATTAGTTGAGTGACAGATTGAGTAGGAAGCTTCTTGTGTTCGTATTATGCGGTATTTGATTTATTCCTGTGCGGAAATTCGTTGAGCATTTTGTTCATGTTTTTCATATTGACAACTGTGCAGGAAACTTGCGCTCTACATTGCAGAACCGGCAGCTAAAGCACAACATGCTTGCTTGCACTGTGCCAAGGTAGCGAGGCTATTCGCACGCGAGAAATTATGTGCTTTTCTGGCTTATAGACACGTGCAGTCGCGTCTTCGCATTACACACGGTCAGCTTAAAAAGTTAACTTTTCCGATAGTTACGCGTTAAGCTTTCTGAACCAATGAACCAATAAATAACGGCAAAGTAGTTCCATTGATGACGATTCATTATTTATACGCGTGGTGGCAATTATGTTACAGAGGCTATGGTGCATCATGGTGTACTTAATTTTCACTTTATTTTGTCGAAAGAGTTGTGCATGATAACTTCCGTATGGGCAAGTAGAAAGAGCTGACATGTTCGCTTACAATTTTATTGCCAGTTTTCTTCTAATGAATATGAAACAAACCAATATTGCCCTGTTTGTTTCGTTCTTTGGCTGCCAGTGTTTTAAATCGTATCAAGATATATGAATAAAATTTTATATTAAGCGCTCTGTATGCAAATGCTTCAAATGTGACAAGAATGCACAACTGCCTGATAGCCCAGGAGACATAAGATGGACTATAGGGCTAGATTACTTACGATTGTCTATCTAATATTAGAGAGGCGCATCCGCAGGACTACTCGGTAGATTAGGTATGCTTTAGGCCTTCAGGCATTCCACTTTGCTTCTTTCCGTTTCCCAACTACTGCTAATCTTGCTTTGTTTTATTCTTCTTCCTCTTTTTTTCATGACTTGCTGTTCTCATGCGCGTCCATCCAATGTGGGAACAGTCTCGTGCATTATTTCTACTTTTCTCAGTTTCCTGTCGACATACTACGTGGCCCTCGTCCTGTTTCTTCCTTTTGCACACTCACCCTAGTAGCGTCTAACGAGGCCCGATAACGATACAACGGTAAATCGAAAACTATAATAAAGACCAATGTAGATTTATTTGTTCAGAATTTGTTTTCCCTCAATAGTAAAAGTATAGCATTGCAGCTAAGTTGATATTTTCGTCGAGCTCTTCTTGCAACAGCTAGACTTCAGGTTGCAAAATTTTGAAAGATGAATAGTTGAAAATTTGGCACGTGGTCGGTAATCATGGCTTAGCGGACCTTAGTACGCCTAATGCAGGGCAGAACTTGCTGCTCAGACATTCTTTGTGCCGATTCTGCAAAAAATTATACTAGCCATAAAATAGTCCAACAGCGTGGACTATCAACGAGTGCTGGGGCTACTTCCATACTTTCATTTCTTAAAGCGGCACAATAATAAGTGAAGAATAGTAACAAAAAATAATTACTCAGCGACTTGTAAATTTTGTAATATAGTGTATGCTATCAGTTACTGAGCTGACTCGAGCAAATAAATTTTCTCTATATGTGATTAGGGCAGGAGCTAATGCAATGCCTAGTACGTGGTATGAAGTTTCCGCCCCTGGATTGCGCGTTATTCTGATGATAGCAGAATGAGTTTTGCTTCCAGTGATAGTGATGTCCTTGTTGATTTTGGCGCTTCTGGTAATACCGCCATCCTCATTCCACTACATAAGAAAGCACCGTGTGCTAGTTGCTCGTATGCACGGTTGAGCTGTACGCCGCTCTCACTCCCAATTCAGCGTTACATACGAGATATGAGTTTGGAACACGGTTACGGGGCGTGGCGCTGCTTTACCGCATGCAAACCTTGAAAACGTGTAAGTGCCTCTTAGGTAGCGTGGACGCCGAAGTTCGCTTTCTTCCCACGGCAGAACTTTCCACGTGATTATCCTGTGCCGTCATTTAAGAAAGGCGGGAGCCACAAGTTACTGCAACTACTGTACTTCGTGTTGCTTTTGACTTTGAAACCGTATTACTCTGCTTTGTTTAGATTCAAAGTTTATAAATTCGTCAGAAAATTGCTTTATAGGCAATTTTCCTTTGTTCGTGAAAGCTTTCTGCTAATGAAATTTGAAGATTTTTCGTTTATAAATTGACTCGTAAAACCACAGTCCATGCTGCATTATTCAAATCATGCGCCTCGCATGGTATTATAATTACCATACTGTACCTGCCGCCAGTTGTAAATCGTGAGAAAACCCCATTGAAAAGTACATAATAAATGATTTGCCTGGTTCCGATGTGCGGTGGCTTTGATACTTCTGTTCAGGTGTTTCTTGAATCATCTCTGTTTTGATTTTACTGGGTTCGTATGAGTGCACCCAGTGATATTTTATGAGCGCCCTGCGTGTGTTGTAAGCGTCGTGAGCGTTGTTTAGGAAACCACCCCAGCAGCGCAATCTACTACCTGGTAAAACGTTTCGTAGCTAAATACAGGCAATAATTTTTCGGGGGTTTGACGTAGCGAAAAAAAAACAAGGACGGTGTTATGCATTCGTAATGAGGTCGAGTGCGGCGTGTGGTTGTGCCCGAGCTTTTCACCGTAGCCCGGCACAGCTGAAGTGCCGCTCATTTCTTGGCACTGACCTGCAACTTACTGTCAGTGTCGTATTAATTAGAGCTTTTCTAGGCGTGACTCACGCTCACTCGGCACCTCTCCTCTCCTCCTCCTCCTTCTCTTCCCCCTCTTTCTCCTCCTCCTTCTTCTTCTTCATCTTCCCTTCGTTGCCTTCTTGATCCTCTTCTTTTTTCGCTCTATCTCTGAGCACTTACGTGAGGCAAAATATATGTGTAACGCAATTGAACAAGATGTTTAAATTTAAATTCAAGTTTAAAAAATCTGAAGAATAATTTCGATGCCCGATCCCGCGGCTGTTGTTTGCCGCGTACGAAGAGCTTCAACAAATGCTATCGCAACGGCAGCCTTGACTTCTAAACTCATTAAGTTAAAACGAGCTGTTGATGTGACGGTATTGTTACAAACGTTAGTCCTTCCCAAAACGCGCACGTGCAATACTGATTTGCTGTACGAAGCCGTTTTTCTTTCTTTTTGCGACGAACGTTGAACGAGTGTACGTTGCTTCTTCACAGTTATATTTTTCTTTCTAGAAATTCGAGTGCTGTTGGATATCTAGTGCTTTGGATGTTCTTAGGTAAGTATAGGATCCTTCAATAGAGCAATCACCGGCCATTTATTTTGTGCTACTAGTGCAGTACCATTGGTATATTAATTGCTTATTGGTGTGGGGGTAGAAGGACCTACTTTTTAAATTACAGGTAGTTTTTGATCGAGTGTAATATTTTAGGCGTTGCAAGCAGCGGGTGCTGCGACTACGACCGTATGCAACTGCATCGTTCTATCGTAAGTATAGGTCTAATATTAGATTTCTATTGCGCAGGCCATGAAAACATGCTTAAAATGCAAAAAAAAAAAGCTTTATTCACCTTTACAGAAGTCTGTTATGGTAATGCATACGTCTGTATGATGAAACTTCGGCCATAAAGCCGATGGCCGTGAAAATATTTGGTTGTTCTTCAATATACTCGCGTTTTTAGCTATTTTTCGCATTAAATATGTTTTCGTGGTCTGCGCAGTTGAAATCTTTTATTAGATTCATCAACTTTTTTCTTATATGAAGCTTACGTCTTCTTTCGTAGCTACTTCACTTCATTATTTGCTCTGATGGTAATCTGGACTGTAGTGATGCTCGCGTAGCCACCCTTTTCGATACGAAATACTGGACAATGCAGTGTAAACCGTGTAATTCGCCTTATTGCAGGCCAAGATTTTGTTAAGTAATACAGTATACCTGCTACATAAGTGAAACTTGGTGCCGTGAAGACCACAACTAGCTACGTATAGCTACAAACTTTCGCTCTAATTCATGGAATATTCTAAAATTTAGGAATTTTACTGTATTTTAAACCAATTTCAACTGTGAATTGCTAAATTGCAGGCGTGTGAATTTGTCTCTTTATAATTTTAATACTAGTTCGTTATATGGGGTTTAATAGCTGTCCTACCCACAACTTGTGTGATACAAAGCCGTTAAGGAAGAAAACGGGAGATCGACATGAGGCGACGCTAGCCCTTAACAAGTTAAGCGAAATTTGGTTAGTTTACGTTCCTAGGTATGGTTTTTCAGGGCACCAACGTGAGATTTATTTTAGGTACGTCGGAAATTAATTAAATTTTGATGTGCGTTAAAGCGATTACGACAGTTTAGATCTTAAGCAGGCCGCGCCTCTATATAGGCTAGTCTGGAGTTTTAGCGATAACGTGTGTGTAATTTGAGGGAGGATGCAGTAGCTAATATCACTGAAAGTTCTCTTCATACAGTTTCTGTGATAATATCGACAGAGTTGCAGGCAGCGTTATATTTAGCAGCCACCAGAGCTCTCCCATTTGGGTGCCTTTGACAAAAACGAAGCTCCCGACACTCCACTAATCTGACAAGTTAGTCTCCCCAAATATCCAACTTTTTACACTGTCTCCTTGCACTCAACAAATGAGTCGCTAATTCGGTTTGCCGCCGCCCTGTCGTTCGTTTTTTTTTTATCTCATTCGATCATTTGCGGATAATGTCGTCGAGGTTCGTAAAAGCAACTTTGGCAGTGTGGCTAATGCAGCCAAACAAACTGCCGTTTCATTTCTACGAAGCTTCTCTCATATGTACATGACTTTTTACGCTGAGGGTGGTTGTAGGAGAGCTTTGAGTGTGGTGCAACAACTTCGCTTAGGAATGGCGGGCAATTTCTCGCTGTCACGTGTTGTCATCTCGGTCTTCTCAGTACAGCGATACCTATGTTCGTTTCTTCATAGGGCTTCAATTATAATTTTATAATTACCTTTGCGTTTGCTCTCTGATTATTCTTAGTAACACTAGCGGTGGTCCTAGCACCTTGTCTGCTCTGAGCATAAGGAGCACGGCAAACCCCTCAAGCTTTGTAGCCATTTTTATTCTTTATAGACGCCTCTATAGTAACTGTAACTACGCTCAAAATCCCTTGTGCGCCAGTTGAACTGGAGATAAAACTTGTTGATATGTAAAAAATGAATGTCTGTTTTGCTCCTAATATGTGAAAGTTTAATCGTTGAAGCCGCTCGAGGTTTTTTTTTTTGCGTGTTGCACAGTTGTGCTGAGAGTCCTGAGAACCATCCCCAGGCCAGGCGCGGTCTTTCTCAAGGGCGCTTGGCGAGCTGAATCAGCAAATTTGCTTGGTGCGTATAGCTATCGTGGTGGTATTAACTGTAGGGTAGGAGGGTGGCAGGTCCTTGAACCTCCCGTTTCGGCGCCATAGTTCTTAGCGACCCGTCGTCGGCTGCAGCTACACTTACTCCTCTGGGGCAAGTTGGCCTATGTCTGCCGCACGAATCAGTGCGTATCGGTTTCCCAGGGGAGGGTGCAGTCAAAAGTTAACTTTGCCTGTACTGGAGCTGCTGGCCAGATGTTTGTAGCCTTGTAAATGTCTATTGCTTTGCTGCAACTGCTCTTAGGCTTTTGTATTCATATCGCTTCATAACGCCTATTGAGGATAGAATGCCATCGGGAATTGCAGCATTAGTAGTGGTCAGTCAGATTGTACTGCATCATCTTTACTTATTTATCTTCCAGCCTACGTTGTCTCAGCGTTCACTTTAATTCTCATGCTATAGTGTCTGCATCCAACTGTCTCCGCTATAGCCTTCTCTTTCAACTTTCATCGCCAATGCTTGCGCTTCCAAAACATTGCCATAACGTCCAGTTCCAGCACCCCTCCGCCATAGCGTTCGCTTCTAGCACCCCACCGCCATAGCGTTCGCTTCCAGCACCCCACTGCCATAGCGTTAGCTTTCACCTCCCCACTGCCATAGCGTTAGCTTCCAGCACCCCTCCGCCATAGCGTTAGCTTCCAGCACCCCTCCGCCATAGCGTTCGCTTCCAGCACCTCACTGCCATAGCGTTCGCTTCCAGCACCCCACCGCCATAGCGTTAGCTTCCAGCACCCCTCCGCCATAGCGTTCGCTTCCAGCACCCCTCCGCCATAGCGTTCGCTTCCAGCACCCCTCCGCCATAGCGTTCGCTTCCAGCACCCCTCCGCCATAGCGTTAGCTTCCAGCACCCCTCCGCCATAGCGTTCGCTTCCAGCACCCCACTGCCATGGCGTTCGCATCCAACACCCCTCCGCCATAGCGTTAGCTTCCAGCACCCCTCCGCCATAGCGTTAGCTTCCAGCACCCCTCCGCCATAGCGTTCGCTTCCAACACCCCACCGCCGTAGCGTTCGCTTGTAACACCCCACCACCACATCGTTCGCTTCCAAACCCCTCCACCATGGTGTTCGGCTCTGCCAACTTCACCTTCTCGGGCGACAGGACGCCCTAGTACGGCTTCTCCCCGACGACCTGCTATGGCTTCTTTTGGTCTTGCGAAAAATAAAACGACAGGAAAACAATCCCGATCCTTTTCTGCTCTTGTTTGTCCCTGGTTAGCTTTTATTCGCGGTGGAGGCGGTTTTACCTCGAGGTTTCCGTCAAGCTTTTGAGTTTGGCCAAAGGTTGGGAGCGATCGTCTGCAGAGCGCCGCTTGGCTTGTTGAGAACTGTAGTCAAAAGTTCTGAGTTTTGGTGATGGGTTTTGGGACCTTTGATTGTCTGAACCCTGCCCTTGTCACTCTAATTTAGCGCTCAAGGTTCTGGTGGCCGGGTGTCTTCGGTGTCTCTGGTGGTGGGTGCACTTCAGCGATTATCAGAATAATACCGTGACCGCCATGTATTTTGCTGAAATACAATCTTTTTGTAATATTTTTAAATCCCTATGTAGGTTTTCCTAGAGATAGCTTGCAGCATGCGAAAACAGCGGTTTATACAGGTACATGTGAAGGTACACGCGAGGCTATTGTTGCTTGCTCTTGCATCGACTGTTCGGTAATTTTCAGCTCCACTTGTTGTAGATGTGTAGCTGGTAGTGACGGCGTCTCAAGAACTTCTATAGGCTGCAGGCTAATTACCTCCGCTAAGGAGGTTATGTTTTCGTCGGGTTTGGCTGTCTGTCTGTCAACAAGATAACTTAAAAAGTTATGGACGGATTTTGGCGAAATTTACAGGGATTGTTAGGTATGTTAGGAGGAACAGATGATTAACTTTTGGTAAAGATACGTCCATCCGTTTTTTTTTGTTTGTCTGCCTCATTTTTCTTAATGCCATAACTCAGAAAGTTATGGATGGATTTTAATGAAATTTACATGAGTTGTTGTGTAGCTATATTACAAAAAGTAAATGACCATATTTTTGTGATCATCTGTTTGTTCGTTCGTATGTTTGTTGTTGTGTTTGATTTTATGTTTGTTAGCGCAATAACTCAAAAAGTTTTGAGGGAGTCTTTATGAAATTTACAGGAATTGTTAATAATGTTAAGACATAAATGATTAAATTTTGGTGGAGATCGGCTGATTTGTTTCTATGTTTGAGTTGTGTTTGTCATAATGTTTGTTACGCTATAACTCAAAAAATTTTGACTGGATCTTTATGGAATTTGCAGGAGTTGTTTATAATGTGAAAAGGCAAAAATGGTTAAATTTTGGAGGAGATCGGTTGATTCGTTTCTAAGTTTGAGTTGTGTTTGTCATAATGTTTGTTAGCAGCATAACTGAAGCAGTTATGAAAGGATCTTAAAAAAATTGTAGAAACTGTTAATACTATTAAAAGGCACAAGTAATTAGATTTTGGAGTTGATGCAAAAGAAATCATGGTTTCAGAGCCAATTTGACTTTTTCGTTACCGTTGCCTTACTTGGCAGAGGTATGCGCTCTCAGAGTGCTTTAGTTGTTGATGTGGACCTGAAAGTTACCTTTGACCTCCAGAAGCTCTTCTCTCCTCCGAGAAACTGGAAATTGATGGCTAACTGCAGAAACTTACGTAGCGGCGGCATGTTTTCATTTGTATTTATCGAAAAACCTACGGTAGTTCCTAAATGCTGTATGAAGTTGTTGGTTTTATGGCCTCATAGACATTGTGTGTGCTCCACGTCAAGAACTTCTTTGGGGTCGAGTCAGGATGATATTTGGCTCCTCACGAGCGTTTATACGAAACGGCAGCTCCGGAGCGACAATGTGTTGTATTGGTCAGATTTACCTTCTTATTTATTTGTACTATTTTCATTCTGGGTTATGACAGTTTGGATTGGAACATGCATGCATATCAAAAGTTGTTTGTTACGTACTCGAGCACTCACTGCCTGGGGTGTAACTTTGCATGAGCAGCATTTGCTACTCGGGTTTGAGATGTCCTCTTCTCTTATGACTGTTAAAATTCTCTTCAAACGTGTCACAGTCACAGTGCTACATTCTGTTTCCGAAATATTCGCAAATAAATGTAGCTAAGTTTTAACGTATCCTTAAAATGAATTGTCTTTAGTGAGATGGTTTAATTACACGCACTTCATTTGTTTTGCTGTTCAGTGTGGGAAGTTGGTTTTGTGTTATAACGTGGCACTGTTCATATTTTGGCACACCTCTCGCTACTATCGGTCCGGCTGGCCAGGTGTCGTGCCTGGCCGTCGTGGGCGTCTGGAAAGGTTCGTGATGCAACGCAATCTGCCGCCGCAGCCAGATATTAACTTCTGCCTCGCTAACGTCTCAGTTTGCTATAATTTTTTATGCTGATGATGACAGCAATGTTGCCCACATAACGTCCTCGCTACTGAGAGGCTAAAGAGAAGGCTGCTGCCTTTTGCTCGCTACCTGCTGATCCGAACGCTAGGCCCTTTTTACTAGTGCGTTTTGGAAGCCTTATTCGTTCTGAGCAGTTCTTTTTGCATCTTTTCTACGCTGCTTCTGGGGCATATTTGCTCTTCCCTCTACTGCCTTCGTGTACTTTTCTGATTAAAGTATCGAGATACATTTTTGCACTTGCTGCTGATGAACCTTGGTCTTATGTATTTGTCGATTATTGTTTCTTTGCTTATGGTGTAACGTTGCACCGATGCTGTATGATTATTTTTTTTAACTACACACTTCTGTGCGCAAATTGCGTAATCACTTGGTTTTGCGCTAGTTTAGCGTCATATTTTGGTATAATTATTTACTGACTGTGATCATATGGCAGTGATTGAGAATACGCCGTTGTAGAACGGTTATGAGCCATTTTCTTTCATATTGCGAAAATAGTGTTGCATTTACTAGTAAATGGCCAATTGAATTTAGTATTTTCAGTAGATTCTTCTTAGTTTCTGCTGTTCATGGCTTGTTTTTATTCCCTCTGTCACGATTACGCCATGCAGTTCGCATTTTCGCCTCGAATGGGGAATAAAATCAACCTCCTCGTCATATCACTTGATTGCTATGCCGTTATCCCTAGTCACTTCTCATGGAAGTTTGCTCTCGTATGTATTATTTTTTTCAAAAATCGAGGCTTTACCGCAAGAACACTACCAAAGTAACATGTTTAATAGACTGGTGCTGTTATACTGTGACTGGTGTGGTATCTCTCAAACTTCGTATTTTTGTATGCAACTTTGTCACATTCTCACTGTTGATAGAAAGGTCTTCTATTGTATTGAGGATTATTGCTAATTACTGCATAAAATTGAAAGAGCAATCATTTAGGTTTAAATGCATACACCATTAACACTTGATGAAGGGCTAAATTACCTGCAATGGGAGGTATTTTGCTCTCTCCCGATTGCGGTGTACGTATCTAAAATTCTAAATATTCATGTCGCTTACACGCACTATTGATGGCATTTTCTCCTTTTTCCTGCTCAGTTTGTACATATTTGAGTTCTGACATTTTATAATCGTAGACTTCATTGAATTATTAACCGCTGAACAAGTTACTTTTCACGCAGAATCACGTAAAGCACGATGTATGTACCTCAGTTCGGCACCATCCGATTAACGTCCCATGCAGTGAGGATCTCGTTCGTTTGAAGATCCACCTGAAATGCCGTTATCATTTCACACAGCGCTGACTCTGGCCCGCCTCGCTGCAGGGATATCCGCCGCTCTATCTGACCAGCGTGCTGCCACACCCTCTTTTACGGTGGACCTTGTCTCGCTTATCTTTTGCTATGAGCTGCCCTTAACTGAAATATCGCCTCTCTGTTCCCTGTGCGCGCCTCTGGTCCTATCGAAAACGGGCATTTCCTTAGCGACCCACTGCCTGCTGCTGAGTTATGGCCGCGCTCTGGGCTTCCTTTCTACCTTTGCTTGCTTTCGTACCACTGCGCAGGGGTGCTGGTGTCATCCGCACCACTGATTTATTTCCTGGCTAGCTTTACTGTATTTTCTCGATATTGTGTCTACGGCACGGCCCAAAAGGAGCATTCACATGTGCACAATGATACCAGTATGAGCAGACACGCTAAGAATGTGCGTTGCAGAATGAAGCGTGTTTGTTGTTACAAGCTAGAAACAGCTTTTCTTCAATAACTTCAGTAACATTGCGCTTCTGTACTTCCTGACAACGCACTTTGGATCAATTGGCCCATGCTATCGCACTTATTGTTTTATTCCTTCTTTGCGAGCAATTGTACGGATGTCTGATCTGCTGCTCTCGAAAGTCTTCAATGTGACAATTACGTCAAGCTTCCAGTGCACGTGTTGAGTGTCCGCAGTACAACCGCCATTTGCAATTTTCCACGCTTAGAGTGTCCACAGTTTGACTATCATTTGCAAATTACAATTACATGGTTTGAGTGTCCATTATTTGACTGTCATTTGCAATTTTCCTTTACACGTGATGAGTATCCGCAATTTGGCCATCATTGCATCCATTACACGCTTTGAGTGTCCGCAAGTTAACCGTCATATGCAAGTTTCCATCGCACAATTTCCTTGTTCGCAATTTGACCATTTCTATGTTTCCATCTCACGCTTTGAGTGTCCGTAATGTGACCATCATTTGCAACTTTCCTTTACACGTGATGAGTATCCGCAATTTGGCCATCATTGCATCCATTACACGCTTTGAGTGTCCGCAATTTGACCATCATGTGCAAGTTTCCTTTACACGCGTTGAGTATCCGCAATTTGGCCATCATTGCATTCATTACACGCTTTGAGAATCCGCAATTTGACCATTATTGCACTTTTCTATTTCACGCTTTGTTTGCTCCCAATTTTACTATCATTTGCAAGTTCCCATTTCACGCTCTGAGTGTCCTCAATTTGGCTATCATTGCAAGTTTCTATTACACGCGCTGAGTTTCCGCCATTTGACCATCAATTGCAAGTTTCCATTAAGCGTTTTGAGTGTCCGCCATTTGACCATCATTTGCAAGTTTCCACTAGACACTTTGAGTGTCCGCCATTTGGCCATCATTTGCAAGTTTCCATTACACCCGTGCAGCGCCCGAACTCTGATGAGATGCATCTTCGCAATCCTGCGATCACCATTCGAAATTATCGCTTTTACGCTCTTTACGCCCCAGAAGTGAACGGTAACCACGTTTCGTACTTTAATTTCCTGCTCACCCGCTTCGTCTACCGCCCTCAGCTGCTCGCCCACCACCGCCCTCTCTGCTCTTGGACAGCTCTATTTTTATTTCCCAGGACCGCTTCCAATTCCGCACTAATTTCCCTGCGACATCATTCTCTCATTTTGTGGTTTGATGCGTCCTCGCTCTATTTTCTAATTAATCCATTGCCTTATTTTTGCTCGGGTTGCTGGCCGTGGGATCAGCGACAGATTTCCCTTCATTCTTTACTCATGCAATCGTCATTACTGAACTTGATGGAGTGTCAGGAAAGCCTTGCTTGGATGCGTCTGCTTCCTGCTCTGGACCCTTCAGCTGTAGAGTTTGGGGGCGAATGTTTATTTTTTCTTTATTTGAGATCTGTTGCTAGACTATACCTTGTTCGCCAACGAATTCACTCGTATAATTATACGGAATATTACCTATTGTTGAATGGGCGCCAATAATTAATTACATAGCTCCAACATACCATTCATTATCACCTAATGGGACTGTCACAAGAAACGCTTTGCTCTTAAGTACTAAAGAAAAGTTTTTTATTACAAAAATAGCAATAAAAAGCATTAAAATTTGTGAAGCATACTAGACCTTGAAGGGCTAATTTGCATGCGTACTGTACTTTTTACTCTACAATTTTAACATCAGTTGATTCAGTAGTGCGTGTTTCATAACAGTAAAGTTTTGTATTGCATTGCTGGAATAAAATCAATAAATAATACGATTTTTGTGAAATAGTTTGACAAGCGTGGAACATGTAACTGAACTAAAGGTTTGCTGGATTATGTACTTATAAAATATGTTCCCGGCTTGAGACCATGTGCTGTAGTTCCAGTTTGTGAAGTTACTTAACATCGGCGCCGTGTTTTGTCTCCCCAGGCTAGTGGACTCGCCATGATCTAAATTGTCAACTCTTCAAAAACTGATATGCTTGCAAGGCAAGGAGGTTCGAATTCTTCCACAATTTAAAGAACAGTTTGATCTGTCAAAAACAAACCCAATGTTTAGAAGTTATTTTGTCTTCGTAGCGCCCTCAGAGGCCTTAGCTGGTGTTAAGCTTTTTGGACGTTCTCCCTTTCGCATTCACTTTAGTGCTTGCCCTTCTGGTACTCGTAGTTCTCAGGTTATTGATTTTTCAAGGCTTTCCTAACTTGCTATTCTCATACTTATTCGTCATTGACTTGACATTCTGCATGCCCCATCTCAGTTCTTCTCGTTGCATTGTAGCAAACTCTCCTTAGGGGTACAGGAACTAGGAATGTTGTGATAGTAGTACCGGTATTGAAAATCAAACTAATATTTTTGCACTGGTAGGTTTGCTAGAATCGTCAGTTACGGCTAACGAGTACTTACTTTACGCGGAGGCCTTGCAGGAGATGTCAGGGTTGAAGCTATGTACTGTAGCCTCTAACCATAAAATTGCGTGTTTTGTTCTCATCACAAAAAATCTGTTTCGCCGAATACGAGGGCAAAAGCCGCAAATCCAAGTGCCACTGTAGATGTCGATGGATGGTATGCGACCCTAGTATATTGTCGTGATGTTTCTCATCTGATACGTCCGGAGAAATTCATTCTATAAGGAAGTAATTAGCATTTTTAGAAAATTACTACGACGATGGTTTATTCAGATTACGCTTGCCTTTGCCCTCAAGCTTGTCGACGTATGCCAAGAATTTTACAGCATCATACTTTATTTTTGTTGCCGGAACTACAATGTTGCGTATTATACTATCTTTTATTATTGTAGGTTACATATTAAAACCTCAAGCATATTACCGGAACTTATAGGTATGTACGCAGTCCGGAAGTAAAAATTAGGGACTCGCATTCACTGTTACCGGAAGGAGAGACTGTTATGCAGACAAACGTGATTTATCCGGACTTAGTACGCATTTGTATAGACGCAGGCGCCTGGCAGAAAGGGGCCTTTCCAGCACTGAGGCAGAGATGGCTTTAGCCATGACTTAGCCGTTTTATCGGCAGCTCGTTTATCGCGAAGCCTTTGGATTCGATAGCGTTGGTCGTGGCCCAATAAAGAGACGTGGCGCCCAAAATTGGCAAGAGTATTCGTGTTGGTTGAGACGGGGGGTCGTTGTCCGATATTGCAAGGATCCCTCGTCCTCCTTTCTTTTTACCTCGCACACCCGCAGCGAGCGTTGAGGCGTATGCACAGCCGCACCCTCTGCCGGATATTGGCTCCTATCATTACTGCAAGTTATGCTAATGGCGGCCACCTCACCGATACCGACACTGGCCTTCACATACGAGAGCCACCAACACCACCGCTAGCCAGGAAATTAGCATTGCTCGCTCTGCCCCTAACGCCCATTGCCTCAAATTTGCTACTGTTTCACTACCAGAACAACAGCGCTTAACTCCAACCATTCTGCCTGGGGCCGCTCTTGCCAGTTAGGTCGACCTCACCTCACAAGAGCGAGAACTCTCGTGTCCCACTCCAGTGCTCTGCTGCAGTTTCATATTGGCTTTGGGATGCCTGTAGCTCAACAGTGCATGTTACCACGCCCCTATTGTTGTAGCACATTTGTCGTACAGTGGAGTAATTGATTTAAATGTTGTACAATTATAAATATTCGACGCTTCAGTTCCAGTTCACCTCTTTGTTAACAGTTTGATTTGGCTATATTTGCATTCTAGCATTTTTTTGTCCCTACAAGTCGAGCCCGTGAACTTGGTGTTTATTTTAGTTTGTGTTGTCCACTCCCGGTATTTTTTGCGACCACGCTGTGCATTTTCTGATTTCACTCTTGTCCCAACGTCCTCCCCTCTCGAAATTGTTTTAACACCAATCCATTTCCTTTTTGCTTTGTTCTCCCTCGCATGTTTCTGCAGTGTGTGTTTTTGGTCCCTCATAGAGCGCGCGCTTGTCGACAAGGGCAAAAATCTGTCCGATATTGATGATACAAGAGGTCGGTGTCTGTGACGGGCGGGTCCTTGTGACGTGCGCTTCTCGGCCGACACAGTTCGGTGTCTGTGACGCGTGGGTCCTTGTAACGTGCGGGTCCTTGTGACGTGCGCTTCTCGGCCGACACAGTTCGGTGTCTGTGACGCGTGGGTCCTTGTGACGTGCGCTTCTCGGCCGACACAGTTCGGTGTCTGTGACGCGTGGGTCCTTGTAACGTGCGGGTCCTTAATTGTGATTGCTTGCCTGTGCAACGTCACCCTTCGAAATAAATTATTCGTAGTCCGACCGAAGCAGAATAATTAAGAAGAAAAATAATCCTACAATTTTACCCCTTCATATAGATGATAAACCCACCTCAGTCATGAGTGTCATCGTGAGTCATGCAACACTTAACCTTCATTTTGCTTACAGTATTTTTTCTGTCTTGATTGGTGTCATTAGGGGTTTAACTCAATCTTAAATGTAGATTTTTTGTATTATCATCAGTTTCTCATATTAGGTACCTAGTTGAATTTTAACGTAATTTTTTATGTATATATCATTATCATTACTTACCCTATTTTCGATTGTGAGCCGTTCTACAATTTCGCTCTTCCCTCATTGTTGGTGAGGTGAATGTACTGTCAGGCTGTCGTACCATTTGTCTCTTTATAGTTTGTACGCAGTAAAAGAACCTTTTTTTCCTAAATCATTCGCGTCTTTCTATTCTTCTATTGGTCTATCACGCCGTGGACGGCGTTTGTACAGTCCTCTAAGTGTTTCTGTGTTATCCTTGCGCAAGTATCTCCAAAATTCAATCGTGTAATTCTCTTTGAAGTCGACATGCTTTACACGTAAGGAGAAAACAGATTAATTGCTCTTGTCTTGTCCTTTTAACATTATTTTGAGTTGTTCACCTATATCCGCCGTGCCTCAGGTCAAGTATCTTCTTCCTTCGAGTTGTTTCTATTTGGCTTAGAGGCATGCATGCACGCACTTCACATGCCTCCCACCATAGCGACCTTACTCTACCTTCTATTTCCCTAGATTTTGAAATTTGCTTCTTTTGCGAGGAGCAAACTCTCTTAGGACTACAAATTTCCTCCTCAATTCCCGCTCATTTTTGACTGACACGTTTTCTCGGCACGGCAGAAGGTGCGCTGGCCGCGGTCTACGGGGCTCCCCACAGAATACACATAGTGCGGCCGCTCTGGGCCCTTGCTCTTGCTGCTGAGCACTTTCTCTCCTTATGGCGCCGAACGCTCTTGTTTGTAGGCCAAACTGCTCGCCCCTCGCACTGGACGGCTTCGTTTCCAAAGAAAATCTCGTTTGTTCACTAGGAATTGAATTTTGTTGCCGGAGTAAATTTTCCATCCGCAAGAAGAGTTTTCATGTGAAATTTCCGTGCATGCTGATGGGAACAACGGATGCGGTAAACACTCTTGTTTTCCGTTGATGTGCAGTGGTTGGTATTTCTATATTTGTATTGACGGTCAGAAAATTTTCAGAAGTTTTCTTGTGTGATTTTCATGTATGTGGAAACCAGAGTCATTCGACTTGTTTTCCATTTTTAGGTGTTGTTTATCGATGGTTTTACGCTTGTTATGGCGGATATTGTTTTGTTCGGGTACGGTGGGCACAAAAAATAGCTAAAAAATAAATGCTTGGGAAGTTCCGATCACTACCTATAGTTTCTTTTTCGTGACAAAATGAAATGTTTTTCTTGCGTATCTATTGCACATTTGTTTCACCAATAGTCTTTAGCCGAAATTTAAGTCTGTAAAGTGCATTTCTAATAGCTTTTCTCCGTGTTGTTGCTGTAGACGGTCTGAGCTGTTGCCGTAATATGAGAAGAATGCATCACTATGGACCCTCACAGAGGTAGTTTACATATATTTGGTTGTGGCGAGCGTAGCACATTAAAACCGGCCCACTTTCTTCTACTTTTACCAGCGAGACAACATGGCGCATCTTCTCATTTTGTTGTCATAAGCTTCCTCGTGGCTTTGTTGTTCTCTCCTTACAATAGGCCTGATAAAACTGCCGCTGTCGAGCCGCTACTGGGAAACAGTTGGACATAATATTGGTGGCTTCTGCCGCGTGTTTGCGTATCTTCGCTTGTTCTGTGAGCTTCGTTTAATTATATCATTATCATACGTCTTTGTCTAAGGCTTCAAGGCCGTTATGTGTACTGTATGCTCGTCTGAAATTCCTAGGTCCGTTCATTTTCTGTGATCCTGAAAATCCTTCAGAGTATAAGATAGGTCGTCTTCTTTACATTTGTCCATCCTCGGTTATTGGGGTTGCAGCTTGCGGAAGCTGCATAGGACATGTAATTAAGGCGGGTTCACACGTCCGTCTTATGTTCTAAGTTCATAGGTTTTAGTGTCCGAATGCGTTGCTGTCTCCGCGTAAAAGTAAACAACAGAACTGTACGCTGCTTTCTCATTCACTCCAAATGGAAAGAAAGTTCTGGAATTTTCCTGTTAACACGCTTAACTTTTTTAACTCTTCACGTGGGTGCTAAAAAAACGCTTACTACTAAGAACTGGCATTGAATGGAAGTGTCAGATAGGGTCACTTCCTTGTAAATAGTTCATCCAGCCGATGAGTCGGTTAACATTTAGTAAATAGACACGTGGTTGTGTTTGGAATGATACGACGCAACATTTGAAGTGAAACACGAACGTAAGGGCGAAAGACTCGTGCCACCAGCCTTTAGCTTTTAGGCCTCTAAGACATTTTTCTATCAGTGCCCACTATTATTCTTTTCGCTCTTACTGTTAACTTTTTTCTATTATGGCGTAGTTGTTCTTATTACCGTGCTACTCCGTGCATTGTTTTCCTATTTAATGTTTGTGTAATACATGTCTCTTTTCCTCTATTGAAACACCTTGCGGTGCCTATACGAGACTTGAAGCTTGACTGCCTGTGTTTAAGCTTTAAACATGAGAATGTTCATTCACTCCCATTTTGCAGTTAACTAATGAAATCTTACTGAGCATTTCCGCAGATTTTTGCACGGTTGCATGCTGTAATAAAACGCAGATTCATTGTAGCACTCTCCTTATGCACAACAGTGCCTGGAAAATTCTAGCTGATGTCACGTTCTGTCATGTCTTTGAGAAATTGCGGACAAGTTAGGTAGTATGTCATTGAAATGTAAAGACGTGGGTTAGTGAATTCGAATGCTACTGGTTGGTGCTTTGGAAAATATTACCTTGTTATTTGTGCCAAGAAATTCAAACTGCTCTTTGCAAAAATTTGAAGCCGACCAGAGCATCATCGTCGTATCAGTGGGTTGTTGCACCTGGCTGAAAGTAGTTCTTATTTTCCGAACTGGCAATGTCTTGGAAAATTGCAGTTATTAGCTACAAGAAGGACTGTGAATAAAAAGTGACTTCCCAACTCATTTAACATTTTACTTTTGCATGAGATATGATTCAAATCCGTTGAATAAGTGTCGCAAAACTACCGTCCATCATCTATATTAGATTTGCCTGAGTGACCAAATGATACTTAAAACTGTTAAAATAAGTATACTTCGCGGTTTTCATCGATAGTTCTACCCATATTGTCATAGATTAAAATGTCGATCAAGATATCGATGGCAAGCAGTACTTCGTTGTGTGTTCCACGTATGCTTACAATAAAACCGCACTTGGTGGAATCGATTGGTTCTCTGCCTTAATTGCGAAGTAGATTATTTCAGTGATCGCTATTATGTCAGCTGACGTTGTTGATTCGTATCTCTGTTGCAAGTAAAAAAAGAAACCACTGATAGTAAAGTACAATTCCCGCGGTAAGACCACAGGATATTATAGGTTAATATTGCTTGCATAACGACAGTTCTATACTGTGTTACGTTTTGTGTGCTCTTTGCTCCTGTCGTAGTTTTTATTTTTAGTACGTTTGTTATCAAGTGCACTACACGTGCCACAGAGCGCCATACGTATACTGTTACATAGCACCTCTTGAGGTGGCGGTCAACGTGTTAATTTGATTAATCCATAGACCACACCATACATTGACTGGACGCTGGCCCCTAAGGCAGATTTCGCTCCCGCAATTGGGCCTGACTGCACGGTGCCGCAGACGCACTTTTGTATGTTTTCCCATTACTTTTTCCTACTTTATTTAGGCTATATAACTCAATTCTCTTAGATTCAGTAATGACTGGCGAACCTGTACAAAGTGTACATACTTCAAAAACTTCAAAAATCTTAAGGCTTGAAGTGTAGTTACGTAGAGCAACTGTATATGACATCCTTTGATATTTGCAGTAGCGTAGAGTTACTTCGCAATATTTAGTAAAATAAAGTGTCATGTTGGAGAACAGAAGCTTCTAAAATTCGTGGTATGCTCGATTTGTAATGAAATGCCAAATAAACATCTAATGGAGTTGTTAACTAAAATTATTTGGTTTACGCGCTTAACGACAAAATTCTTGCCGACGGTGAAACTGGAAGTTGTGCATCTGGCAACAGCATTCACTCGACTGCTGCAGACTGTTGTCAGTTATTCGACTGCTGCAGTTATTTTTATGAAATTCGGATGAGTTGTTAGGTACCTACCGATTTATAATGATTAGTAAATGATCATATTTTTGCGATGATCTATTTGTTATTACCCGCGAGCAAAGCGAAGACCTGTGATAATGTTTTCGTTGGAGATTTAAGTATATACCTATATTTGTATATTTATCTGTCAACCCAAAAGTAGTAGGAGTTGAGCAACGTTAATATTTTTTGTAGGGAATCTGGTGGGTTTACCTAGATGTGACCAAAGCCAAAAAACTATAATTAGCTGGCCATAAAAAATGACTGTGATGAATTTTGTTGTTTTTCCACCAAATAAGATGCAGAAGAAGTTGAGTCATAATAATAATAAACATAATAAAATAATGATAATTTTTTTAGGAAGTCAGGTGGGTTGACTGAGATGTGATATAACTTAGGTAACCATGAAGTGATATAACTTAGTCATCCATTAAAGGGATATATTGTTGGCAGTCTTGAAGTGATGTAACGTAGGCCATTGTGTTCTTAATAAACGCTAATTATTATTATTATTATTATTGTAGGCACCCACGAAGTGATTTAACTCAGGCAATCAAAAAGTGATGCAACATAGAAAACCATGAAGCAACCATGAAGTTATGTAATATACATAGACACTTATGTGAAATGATATTTACACTCACGATGTGCAGCATTAGACGGTTCCAGTAAGGAAAGGTTTATCAGCCCTTAATTATGTTTTAATATCATTTACCGGCTGTCTTTGTATCCTTATCTCATAGCGCAGTATGTAATTTTAGGTCATTGCTATCAGTGTAGTTTTACATATTGTGGTTTTACTTAACTTTTCTCCATTATGGGGTTTTCTTAACCACCCTTTTGTTGCAGCTATAGGGATAAGGTCTACCGCAAGCTCTACATACATTAATTTCTGAAGTTATTGCTCAAATCCGTCATTGGAAAAAAAAATTAATTGAATGTGATATCAAAATGCATTACATGTAGTGTCTATGAGCCAATTTTTTTAGAGAATTTTAATATTCTTAAAAATTATGATTAATTTTCAATTTTTCTTGGTGTCCCAAGGTATGATATATATCGCCTACTGAAGCTATGTGATTGTGAATTTAGATTCCCTGCTCTGCAACGCATTCCTTATTTTACGACGGAGAAATTAATTTTTGTTTGAGGTCTCTGGATTATTAGAACTCATTTTATGTATTAACACTTACGCAAATCGGCCTCCAAGACCAATTGCAAGAGACCCGATTTCAGTGTCCAGTCAATGACCATATGGTGTGGTCAATGGTTAATGCTATCCGCAGCACGCTGCTCTACCGTGCTGCAAAGCCTTTTTCCCCATCGGACAACGTGTAACGAAATAGCACTCTGATAAGCATAGTGTTAAAGTATTGTCTTGGGCTTACCTATTATGGACTGTTCATTATAAAAATTTCATGTGACGCACCGCTGTTTGTGCCGATCTCCTCCCAGGGTGTTGTAATGAAATCTTCGCTTAGAACCCCGTAGACTTTTGAATTTCGTGTTAAAAGGAATTTCCTCGAATTTGTTGCTGAGCTTCATAGCCATTAATGCTGTTCCTAACTGGTTCCTATTTAAACCTTTACAGCCCCTGTTGTAGCAGTTATGTAAATGCAAGATTATATGCCTTACATAGCCCTGAGCTGTTTGTTCTATAGCGAACGGTAGCTCACTGTTTGTCCATGTATTCTCATTTCAGTTCGTTCACCCAACATTCTGTACTTGGCTGTTACTTTAAATTTTTACCGTCAAAGATCGACCTGCTTGTAGGACTGGAAATGTGTTGTCATTGTTGTATCTTGTGCCATTAGCCCACCATTGACCATTAGCACGGATAACAATTTTGTCTTGTATCTGGTTTCATTTTATTTGTTCGTGTGTTGGTTAACTTACCTCTGCTTGACCTCACTTAAAAGTGGCTTATATCGATTACTAATCTCATCGTTTTCATAACTGTTCGTTTCGTACTTATCGCTGTCTGTCATTTCGTTTTCTCCCTCATATAGGTTGCTATTCTTATTTTTGTTTATTGGCCATTCTCCTCTGCCACTTTCTTCTGTAGATTATTTCGCTGCTTGTCGTGCACCCTACCGAGACACACTGTCCTACCTTCGTTACTGATGCATGCGGCCGTCAGCCGCGGCCGCTACCTGTGCCGACACTCCTGAGCGGCACACATGGCGCCCTCCCTGTAGCCGCAGAGCTCGCCCTGGAAGCGCTAAGTCGGCAGTCCGTGCTCTAATTATCGCAGAGATTAGTGCCCTCTGACCGCCGTAGTCCCTTCATACGGAGACTGGTGTCGGGTCAGCACTTGATCGATCCCGATGAAGTGAGAATTTCATCTCCAGTCTTTGACTCTTTCAAGATTTCTTTGATCAGTGCAAGGCCTTCAGTGAACGCTACTGATCAGATGCGATTTTCTGCCTTTGAGTTCCCGTTCGTGCTCGTTTCGCTATTTTTTATGAGAAGATGAAAGACTAAATGCCTTACGTCGGCTTATCCAGCCTGTTTACCATTCACTTTGGTGTCTCCAGGTGCATATCTCCACTAATCTCGTTTATTCTCGTCTGTCAATGGATTCAATATATTGCGACAACTTCTTTCATCTGTTATGCATCAGTACCATTGTAGTATGCTTCTCCCATTTTTGTTTTCAGCAAACACGTACACGTGAAAGATCTTGCCGTCCAGTATCAAGTGAAATTAGCTAATTAAACTGGTGACTATGTCGCCGTTTCTCCTGGAATTAAATTTCGCCGTTTGTTCTTCTTGCAACACTGAGCGCGTTCGGAACGTTTCATTCATTTCATGTTTAAACATGACCCTTGAAGTTGCGCACCGTCGTATAACGATATCTTAGTTCCGTGCCCGAACTGCTATACTGTCACTTTTATTTTTTCCTTTAATCAACCTATACCCACTGTAGCAGCGAACGTTGCGTGCTGCACAGTTGTGCTGGGCGTACCGAGAACGATTCCCAGGCTAGGCGCGGTCTTTCTCATGGCTCTCGGCGCTGAATCAGCAAATTTGCTTGGTGTGCATAGCTGCCTTGGGGGTGCTTACCTTAGAAAGCGGGGTGGATGGCGGGTCGTTGAACCTTGCGTTTCGGCGGCATAGTGCTTAGCGACCCGTCGTCGGTTGCAGCTGCACACTTCTCTTCTCTAGGGCCAGTTGTTGGCCTATGTCTGCCGTACGAACCAGTGCATGTGGGTTTCCCGGTGGAGGGTGCAGTCAAGTTGGCTGTGATATTTGAACACTGTTCGAACACTCATGACTCTTTTTTTTTCTTCCTGCTGGGTTCCCGTTGTGGAAAAACTGCCACACAACTTTCAATTCCTTCTAAAAGTGCATTATATCTTTCATGCTCCCTGTTAACGTGCTGCTCCTGATCTCGGCGTTATCAACGTTCTCTGACTCTACTTGCCCTAAAAGTGTTGCTATATTCCCTACGTATTACACTTGCTAAGGTATTTCTCTGTAGCTTGGCACTCCTTTTATACGGCGCATCGGTAGTTGCTATTATCCCTGAAGGCATATAGCCCCAACCCTGTACTTCCGTAGAGCGTTTGCTTCATCGAATTAGTTGCCCTTTTTCTCATCAATTTTGCACAGTGATGCAATAGCTTCGTTGCCATGCAGCACACTCGTTGCACAATAACTCCCTCGTGAGGGAAGCTGAGGTTCTATTTGTTTTGCGGGCTAATGCGGCTGAGGGTAAGCACACTCAGTGTTCCTCGCTTCTTTGCGTTAAGTCTCGTTTTGTTTGATCGCTATTCCCTTGTGATATGGCTAGGATTCCTTTACACTGCTTGTTATCGTTCATTTTTCGCCGTGGCATTTATTGTAAGAAATTATTGTCGTTGGATGTTGTCCCTGCGTTGTCACGCACGACTAATAGAGTATCTTATTTTCTACTTATACGTTTTCTAGTATTTTAATTTGTGGTTTGTGATGTCCTTTTCTGTATTCAACATGCATTTGAATTCGTATTATTACTTTTCATAATCCAATACCCTTGCTTGTTAGCGAATAGATATTTTCGATCCTGTATCGATTCTTCCTTATATAGATTTCGTTCTCTATGATAGGTTTCCTTTTTTGCGTCCGGGCATTATTCATAATTTTTCTACTTTCACCAGTGCAGGAATTCAGTATCGTCCACTTGGGTTTATAAATTGACTGCCTTCCGTTAGGTGCCTGCACATTATATTGCATTTACATCTACTCGCTCTGTACCATCCACTGACGTCTGTAGAGTATACTTTACCACGCACACCAACCCGCACCGTACCATCCCTCGCGTCTGCTGGGCGTACATTGACACACGCATCAATAACTTCACCAACTTCTGCCCCGCTGATTGCGTTTACAGAACACTCATTGAGATACGTCGGACTCCACTGCAGCTTGGCCTCTTTTAATAGCATAATTAGCCTCGCTTCACTCGAATACAAGTGAGAAGTTTTAGTATTTCCCTTTGATGCGACCTGAGACGACGGTAATTGGCGGGGCTCTTGTGTTCCTACACCATCGGCTCGTTAATTTTTCCCTGCCCTAGTCGCTCGGCACGTTATCTTGCTGGCTCTTTAATTGGATTCAAGAATGGAAGGATCGCTTGGCTTTTCTAAGAATCTCGTCTCGAGAAATTCAAGTGTCAAATGTACTTAGCTTCGAGTGTCTGCCGTAAGTGTTGTACTCGGAACTTCACGTCTCAACTGATAGCAATGCGCCTATTTTTCATTAGCGAGATGCACTGTGGGATGCCGTGATATCTGACGCTTCACTTCTCCGCTGTTTTGCAGTGGCGCGTGTAGGTACGTGGTATTTACTGTATTGTCTGTGTAGTATTTGCTTTGCGAACTGTACGCAATTCTCCATTAGTGCTTGCAATGAACACGTTCGTGTAAATAAGAAAATTACAGGAGGTGCCCTAGATAGATATACCACAAACAAATTGATTGCAGGTATGATTTGAACGATCTCTTGCGTCCATCGGGCCCGCCTTATACTCGTGTTGTACAAAGTTAGTTATTACGTTGATGAGCATTTTTTGGCGCAAATTCAGCACATGTGTTCGCGTTTCTTTGCTGCTGGACCTTTCGACACTGAAGTGGCGTCATTGCTCCTGTTTTTGTCCTCAGACAGGCGTGTCGCATATACCTATAATTTTTCAATGACGTAATTTTATTTTCGTGCACCTTGATGCTGACTGTTTTATGCAGCTTCTGCTTACAGCACGACATGCGTGTTCAATATTTTGTTAGGAATAAGCAAAGCAAGAACTCCCTAATTTGTTTTATAATTGTATTACAATAGCCATGCAGTGATGCGATTAGTTCAAGCTTTGTATTGCACACGTGAGACCCATATACTCAGTTTCTGCTTGTTTCATCGCATATCAAATGTTTGTTTGAAGTATTAGTGGCTCTACGGCTCAGTAGCAATACGACGCCAGCTGTACGCTACGTTTCATTGTGGGAATACAGTGGTTAGCTGGATTGTTACCCAGTTTGTGAAGTAAATTGACTTGTTGAATATGTTTAAGCGGCAGTTAAGTAATTTTAGTGTTCATTATTTGTGGGTTGTGAAATCTGCTGCGACTAAGTGAGAAGTAGCTGTAAGTGCTGTGATTTGTGGAAGGTTGTTCGTGGGGACCAAAGACTGAGGAATTCCTGCCAGTCTCTCGTGCATTCCGTACTAATGGCTTTCATTTAGAGCTCAAGTTAGTATTTTGTGTTCTTTCACATGTAGATACATGCACAAACGTCTACGCACACTTTGTCCTCTATATTTAAATGTTTCAAGCTTTGCTGGAGTTGAGTTTACTCTACTGCAATCACTGCTGTCTTCGATCAGTTACCGCACAATGTCTTCAGTGACCAGAAGGTGCTTGCGAAATTATGGATTTCGGAGTTTTCCAGATTTTGTGATAATTTTTTTAGACTAGTGTCCAGTAGTATGGAAATTTCTTAATGAACAGAAACGTACAAAACTTTAGATTCCTACAGCACATTTAGCGCGCAGTTATCCGGCTAATGCCATGCGGAAGTATGTTTTCTGTCTTCAAAATTAAATACAAGTAGCAGAGTTAAAGCTCCCTTGCTGCTTGTCCTAGCTGTGAACAATTTTTCTGTGTGGCTTTGAAAATGTATTGCAGTTTATAGAACTGCCTCCTAACTGCGAGTCTTTCAATCCATTCGAATTAAGAGATCAAAGTCAAGCAGCCGATATTACGCACCAATTTTCTCTTAGCAGTGATATATTAAGGCCTTGTCGTTTATACTCAATCCGATTTATGTTTGCTCTAATTTAATGCTCTTCCTGGTTATGCATCATGTTGACTAGATTTATCTACTGCCTCGGTTGTCAGGGACCCTTGTAGTATTTGGTGCGCATTAAATCCGTGTCGCTTTCACGTCGCTTGAATTTATTACGATGCTGCCAAGCGTTTGCTTCTATATCTATCGTCATCTGCAGTTTGGTCTAAATTTGTCCAATTTTTTTGTTGATTTGACCTGGTTTTGTGGGTACACCAGATGTAAAACTTCTTGACATACGTACACCTGTTTTTCGGGTGTCGTTAGCAATATCTTATTTTCAAGCTGGCTAGGAGTACGTTTTAAAATGTCCCTATATTGAATTGAATTACTGTGCATATTGTATTTTCCTGAAGTAGTACGGTATTGCAAAACAAAGCTTTGGTTAATATGTGCTTGTCGTCGAGTCTCTGTCAGGCCTCACGATTCAGTTATGGATAAGTATTCTGAACGCAGTTCATGCATACCCAGCGAAAGGAATGCAATACTCTACACTGTTGTTCTGTATCGCATCAAAATAGGTGAAACGAAAGACGTCATACACATAGTTTCATCATTTTACGTATTATCTTAAATACATTACTTGCCTTTTCATTTTATGACTTACCATGTATCCACTTCATGTTGCTATTTACACATCAGTTAGGCAGTTTTACTGTTTCATGATTAGAGTGTGGAGCGGGCCTTATAAAATTAATTACGGGCTAGCTTCTTTACTTGTGACCTTTTGACTAGACATTTTTATTATGTGCACAGCTCGACGAACAAATCCGCAAATTGCTGTAGAGAAGCGTTAAGAAGCCTAATAGTCTACTCGGATACCGTACAATTTTACCCATCTTTCGTGATTTCGTTCATTCTACATTTATATTGAGTTGGTTTTGAGCGATCTCACAGAGGAAGAAAGAAGGGGCATACGGTATGTCGATGGCTATGTGGAACCCACGCTCAAGGGTGTTTCCATGCTGGATCAACGCGCATGGGAACAGCAAATCGGGAAAGAAGAAGAACAAAGGAAAGTAACATCAGTAGGAGTATGAAAGTGGAAGGAAACATTGTGGACACAAAGAAAAAGAGGTCCCGAAGGCCTAGCTAAGGTTATGGTGACCTGCAAAGTCCCCCCCTCGGGTCGCTGCTCCTCGCAGCATAGGGTGGGCGAATATCTCTAACATAACCCAATGGCTCATTGGTTGGTCTTTACGTTCTGGGTTAACCAAATAAGGACCCACTAAAATCTCTGCCGCTCTTGCGAATAGCGTTATTTGCAACACCCTTTTGGGATTGCCGTGATCCTTAAAAGGTTGATGAAGCCAACTGCCTTAGTTTGGGCAAGCTGTTATCATAGACACATTTTTGCCTTTATATAATTCTCAGGTTTCTAAGTATAAAAATTGTATAGCAGTTCTGCTTCGTCAGCTGCCGGCCGCTATTCTCTATTCTGTATCGTACATTTGGTCTATCCGTAGGCGAAAGCAGGAGCTACCCTTCTTATTAAGAAGTCCTATTTTAGAGGGATGTAAGTTCTCTTTTTTCACTTCTCTAAGAGTGCAGAGGTCAGGGAACTGACTCAATGGCTAGCGGGCTTCAAAATCCGTCTTATATCTGCCCGAGTGTGTGGCCTGATCCGGTTAGCGTGCAACTTAGAAGCTTCTCGCCCATCATATTTGTACACTGCGAGTCTGTCGTTCGTTGTGCAGCATCTTCCATCGCTTGTAGTTGCTTTCTCCTTTCCATGTAGTAAAATTAATCTTAGTATCTGCGCAGTTTTGCAGTCGTTTATTTTCTCTTAGCGCTCAAACTGATTTTTTTTTCTGACAGATTGTACGCGATTTCTTAAATGCGCCGCAAGGTTCTGCGCCATATACACTGTACTTATCACCCATTCAAAATACCAGATAGGTCTTATGGTCACAAGATAAAACTTTGCTAAAATGTTTACTAATTAACATAGGGGCTTTGTACAAGGAACAAACCGTTCCTGATGATGCAAGGAATGTATGTAACTTCGTGATCAGGTTAACAGCGGGCGGCAGTCACTGACATTTAGGACTAAACAATTACCTAAAACTGATTTAATTTAATTTAGCCGTTGTTGACGAATGTGAGTTTTTTGTAGTGAAGACATTCCTAGTGTCACAGGAAATAGTTTTCTATTTGATCTTACGCTAATTCTAAATGAGTTTATCAAAGTTTCAATCATTAGTCTTACGCCCTATTTGGCTGGAATTAAGGGGTCAAGTGTTGTGCGGGTCATGTCTCCGCATATCCCGCAAATCTTGACTGTTATGCAACAGTTCGCTGTATACAGTATTGCGTGGAACATTGGTATAGCTATAGCTAATAGGCTTGAATGGAATTAATAGCATAGGTAGGTACAGCCGCTGAGGATTCATTACTATTTGCTGTCGAGACAATGTGACGGTCCATTTTGTCCAGTCCAATGAAGATAGACTTTTTGCTTAACACGTTAACTGCGGCGTTCCCATATGTTGGTCACTCAGGTCACCTTCCTACTGCGGGTGTCCTCCCGCAGTAGGATCTTAAAATCTTAAATCTTTGAACTCACCTCCACAGAGTAGCACACAACCGTACAAGTCGAGGCTGCAGCCAAACTAACGTGTCACGACTTGTAATCTCCAGCTATCTGCCTACCCCCGGTTTGTGGCTGCCGCAGTTAAGGTGTTAAATTGACACACCGTGGATTTGTTGAATGATCATGTTTCCATAGTATTTTTCTTGTAATATTGAATGATACACGAATGTAGTGAAGTGCAGGCAAACGCTCGAGGTTCAAACCATAACAGTGATTAAAAGTATCAACTTTTTGTTGTTCTGGCAGAGTGCTCATATTGGCTGTATCTCGGCCTACTTACTGTCAATGTCTAAACCTGACGAATTGTAGCTAACACCCTGCATATGCCGTATTGCTTCCATTTTTTATGAAGTTTTTACAATACCGTTTGTTCCTATAGGTCATTTTGTACAGTTTATACTTTTTTTGCTCTTATTTTTTTTCTCGCATCAGGGCAAACAAAGTAATATGTGGGAAGAGTGCTCTCTCTGAAGGATATACTATAAAGTAACATTTATTGTCCAGTCAGTAACTGTGCTATGATTGAGCCAGCTTACCAACATTTTATATCGTAAATCGTTAACATGATTCCATTGTGAAAGAGATATTGGAGAAATGAGCAGTTTCAAAACAGTTGAAGAGGTACAGAACAATTGAAAAGTATCAAATTTACTATCGGAAACTTTTCCTTCATAAAACCCAAAAGTCCCCCTCCCCAAAAAAAGCACTAAGACATAAATCAACCGACTACCCCCTGTAAAAACTAGAAACCCATTTACAGTATATTATTATTATTATTATAATCATCATCTAACCCTGATTCGCTTGTGCATAACAGTTTCATTGCTAATAAGCCTTAAGTGGGCCGTGTGGGCGTATTTCTTTAGTGCTCACTGTTTCCTGTCATTTTCTTGTTGCTACTGACGACGATCTTTTTCTTTGTTCCTCTTCTTTCCTGACTTCCAGAGTAGTATCCCGTGCATAGGTACCACGTTCCTAAAGTCATACTGTATGCCCCTTCCTCTTTTTCTCTCGCAGCACCACATTGTATCTAAGGAGAATTAAACTCTCCTGTAATGTAGATATACTATTATGCTGCTTGTCCCTCCGTTAGTTAATACGGCCGTGGCGCTTTCATCAGTATTAGATAGGGGAAAATTACGGTATCCTTAAGGCATTATTAATATAACCTGAGCAGAGATCAATAGGAGTCAAGTTCAAATATCAGCTGCTACTGCTTGCATATCTAAAATAAAAAATCCATTGCCTGAATTCGTACATCTTCACCATTGAGGTACAAAGGTGAATTTCTACTGGTCGAATTTTCACAGATTTCTTCAGTATTATAGGCAAATTTGGAAGATACGGGTCTGAGATATCACTGAAGAACATTGCATTTGTTCTGTGGAATTTCCTCGAGGTTCCAGCTAGTATAATTTAATTTGACTTCTAGCTTCACACCAGATCTTGCCCTGGAATACACCACACAGCGGTACGAACTCAGTCGCCAGTAAGGAGTTTCTGTTGGTATTTCTCTGAACACTAAAAATTAGGGAATCGGGTACTAATATTTCTATTGATCTGATAACTGATTAAACAATGTAGGCCATTCCAGAAGTTATAGCTGCTTTGGTCTTTATTGTTGACTGTCATTAATAGCCATCAGAGCATTCGATTTTGTTGTGAATGCTGTTGCATCTTAGTGCGCGTCAATTGATTGTTTCTCTTTATTGTGCAGGTAAGACTTGTTTGGCTGTGGTGCGCCGCATGGAGAAGACTGACAACTCCACGCCTGTGACGCACTCATGTACGACACCCTCAGATAGTAGCTAGCTCCTAAATTGCCACGCCAGCATCCCATGAGGGCCACTCAATGGTAAGATCATTTCGGTGATTACATGTGTGATTCAGATTCAAATTCAGCTGGAAGGAGCGAGCTCTGTTACGTTGGCATATACAGTGGCTATGTATATATATATATAGTAAAATGTGCTACCGAGGGCCTCAAATTTAGTTACAGTCTCCGTTCTAAGGCTACAGGACGCGGAGTTATAAATGTTCCAAATATTCGTGATTGTGCCAATACCTTCCTAGTCTCTGTTCCAAAATCTCCTAGGCTACGCGACGTGGAGTTGCAAATATTCCAAATATTCGTGATTGTGCCAATACCTTCCCAGTCTCTGTTCCCAAATCTCCTAGGCTACGTGACGTGGAGTTGCAAATATTCCAAATATTCGTGATTGTGCCAATACCTTCCCAGTCTCTGTTCCCAAATCTCCTAGGCTACGCGACGTGGAGTTGCAAATATTCCAAATATTCGTGATTGTGCCAATACCTTCCCAGTCTCTGTTCCAAAATCTCCTAGGCTACGCGACGTGGAGCTGCAAATATTCCAAATATTCGTGATTGTGCCAATACCTTCCCAGTCTCTGTTCCCAAATCTCCTAGGCTACGCGACGTGGAGTTGCAAATGTTCCAAATATTCGCGATGCTGCCAATATCTTCTTAGTCTGTGTTCCAAAATCTCCTAGGCTACGCGACGTGGAGTTGCAAATATTCCAAATATTCGTGATTGTGCCAATACCTTCCCAGTCTTTGTTCTAAAATCTCCTAGGCTACGCGACGTGGAGCTGCAAATATTCCAAATATTCGTGATTGTGCCAATACCTTCCCAGTCTTTGTTTCAAAATCTCCTAGGCTACGCGACGTGGAGTTGCAAATGTTCCAAATATTCGCGATGCTGCCAATACCTTCCTAATCTCGGTTCCAAAATCTCCTAGGCTACGCGACGCTCCAATATCATTTCTTTCCTCCGGGCTCCAATTTTTCCAAGGTTGCACGACGCACCTTTTCCAGATCCAATTTTTCCATGCATTTTCAAATTTTTCCTGCAGTGGCTTTCCACTGCAACTTTTATTCTGCGACCGTCTAAGAAAGATCGCTCGACATTTTTGGTGACTTTTAAGGAAAAGTGGCAGTTTTATTTAGTTTTTGCCCAATTTTGGAAGCGTTTGAACATTTGGGTGCGGGGTGCGGCGGCGAAGGCTGTGCGTGCTCAGCATACACACGCGAGGCGCCTGCGGTCTTGTCTGTATACTCTCAATTTTAGCTTCCAAATGCGCCTGGCCATTTTGTCCGCGTGGAGAGAGCTTCGGTCGTGGCTCTGCTTCTAATGAACTCAACAAGCTCCCATTTGATTTTGCCTCCAATGTTCAGTCATATTTTCCTTACGCCAAAGTAATGGTGCTGCTCGACTTGCATTTTCTTTCCCTTTGTCGGACGCTGGCGTTATTATAGGAATAATCTGAGGTTTTCACCACATGTAAGCGAGTTACTGCGTATTTACTCAGGACATATTATGCCTTCGACCGTGAGCTACTCTGGATTGTCGACATGACAGTATGTGAGAAATTCATGGCATGTGCCCTGGGTATTGTTGTTAATAATGAATGCTTAGCCTATGAGATTTCTTTCTTTTTAAAAGTAACTACCTAGTTGATGTAGGTACGCTCAAAGATCATTGCAGAGAAACTAGCCTTTCGGCATTTCTTGCACCTTTGGTGACGGGAGTTTTACTGTAGGGTAATGTAGAATATTCTGTAATTGTGTCTTTGAGATTTTTTCCACTTACTGAACTACTGTAGGCCAGAGTATTGCGTGTTAATTTATTGTTTTTAAAGTTTCCATTATTTTTCTATGATTCCTGACTATTGCTTTTTCAGTGCATTTTTCTCTCTGTCATTCAGTAAGGTATTTTTCATTAACAATTTGTTTCTTGCTTTGTCTTGATCAAATCTTGCGTCTTATCGTTCACGTTTTGTTGATCTTCTATAATGTCCGACTTTATCCTTTGCATTTCCTTACGCGATTATATGGCTAATTGGGATGCGGATTCCATGAGGTGAAAAAAGTATTTTGACAGAACAAAAATATTTACGTTTCAGTATTTTCGTATAACTGGTGCCAATTAAATTTATAGTAAGACAGTTTTACCACATGCAAACATATCCAATGAACAACAACAGGGTTTTCTTTAGGTATTTAGTATCTGTGTTGACTGTGTAGCTACCATTTTATGAAATAGGTGGTAAAAAAAGTGTTAAATTTTGAACATTTCTATATTCCTTCTGAAGTTCCTCAAATTTCTGCTTTTAGAACAATCATTGGTTAAACATTACAGAAAAACTAGACAACATGTTGAGAAGCAGAAATTAGGTCATCGTAGCAATGTCTTTCATTCATCCATTAGATGCCACGCTGATAAAAATGCATCACCCATGCTGTGGGGAGCAGCAACCCCGAGGTTTATGTAAGTTACTTTACCCATTAGCTAGGCCTTCGAGAAGTCTGTTTTTCCTGCCATTTTTGCTTTCTTCCGCTGTCATACTCTTCTGATGTTAGTTGCCTCTGTTTTTCCTCTTCATTCCCGACTTGCTGCCCCCATGCGCGTTGATCCTGTGTGGGATCACCCTCATGGATAAGTTCCACGTTTCTATCGATATGCTAGATGTTCCTTATTTCTTCCTTCCTTCCTTCCTCTGTGAGGTCACCTTTGTTATGGAAACGTAAGCTTAAGCTACGTAATGATGACTTTGCATCCTGCCTCAGCAGTATTGAACTGTCAAAATGTATGAAGTTTAGATAGTATGTGAATTTAAGACTAATAAAGCTGTCGGTGCGTATCAAGTACCCTAAATGTTCTTGTTAGCGCTGTACGAGGCTTTGAGAAGAAGTGGAAGGAGTCGGCGACCACAGACAACATGATGAGATCTAGAGATCCTCGAAAAATTTCCAAAGAAATGGCTGACAATGGATGCGGAAAGTTAGAATAATCCTTGTGCGACGACTGGACAGGCGCTACAGACTGACCTCAGCACTAATGGGACGAACACTTCTAAGAAAACAATCAGCTATGGACTCCATCGACAAGCTCTAAAGTCACGCCGCCCCTATTGAAAAAGAGGCACCTTAAGTCAAGGTTGGAATTTGCGAACACGCATATGAACTCAGGGGACGGCTTCTTTAAACAAATATTATAATCAGGATGAGTCCAAAATAGAGCTTTTTGATTGTAATGAAAAACTCGAGATGGTACTGCAAATGACATGGAAAATTCATCTCTCTAGTGAAAGATGGCGGAGGATACCTTATGTTTTTTTTTTTTTTTCGTGTGAAGTAAACGCTAGAAATAATTTGACGGCAGATTGAATGGAGTAAAAAACCGACAGTTTTGAAGATAATTTGTAACAGTGTGGAAATAGGGATTAGCTAGGTAATGAATGTCAGCTTCAACAGGACGTTGATCCGAAACACAAAGCTAAAACAACTCTGGCATGGTTTGTAGATAGGGTATTAGTGCATTGGATTGGCCACGGCAATCGCCTTACCTGACCCCGATCAAAAATTTATGGTGACAACTGATAAAACAGATTCTAGCAAGACGACCTTCAAACTTGAAAAAAGGGAAAATTTTCACAAAGAAAGAATGGGACAGAATCTTACTATTTTGCCACAAGTTTATACAAGCCTGCATAAGTCGTTGAAAAGCAGTAACGGCACGTAAATTGGAGCAACAAAATGTTAGAAATTTTTCCAACTGTGCGAAGATTTTTTTCACCACCTGTTTCATGCAATGCTGTATAAATATTAAATAGCTGTATGATGAATACCCTGTTGCTGATCATTGAATATGTTTGTATCTGTTAAAATTATCTTACTATAAGATTAATTGCTATGGGTTTTACCAAAATGCTGAAAAATGAATATTTTTGTTTTGTCCGAATACATACTTTATCTCGCGGCGTAATGCGTACCTAGGTATTTCGTGGCTATAGCATTTACAGAAATTTCTTTCAATTTTTCTCCTTCCCTTGCGTATTGCCCATAACACTTTGCTCATGTGATGAGCTGAACTCCTCATTCTGTACAGTGTACCTACACAGCGATCGTTACCTTCATTCTTTTTTTTGCAAATTTTTCCATATTTCCGAACTTTTAGTGATAGTGTATCTCTATTTTAGCTGACAGTTTCGAAACGCCACGATGCATACGTGCTCCTGCATCAACGTTGTGTTCCTTCCGCTCATATCGTCACCCGCCCTCCTCACAAGTTCATCAGTCATATTCACTTCTACTTTAGAGCATACATGTATGTTAATATTTATCTATCTTGCCTTCCGAAAGGTTAGTCTCATCTTTGTTCCACCAGGCATTACCAAATTTCCCTCCCCACGCTCAGTTTTTCCCAGTTTTTCTTTACTCATTTGTGTTTTATTGTTCTTTAGAACAATTCGATAAGAATATATTCCTTTTTTTCTGTTCTGTCACTTACTAGCAAGTTCATTGCTGTACTGGTGACCCATCACTAGTATATTTTATTTTCAGCGCATGGTTCGTCACTCTATTTTCTTGGCAAGTCAGTGCTTTATCTTTATGCATTGCGCACTGGAGAAAAGAAGTAAGATACATGCTAGGTATACTGCACAGCTTGTTCTGAAGGTGACATATTGTGCTTGTGACCATCTGCAGTTTGTCTCTCACCTTCGACGCTCAGGTCGTTAACCTCATTCTGTGCGAATCAGAATTTTAATGTTTAATCGTCTCTTTTGAGATTTACAAGTGCATTTTATAAGCTTTATTGTATAGTGGAACGTATCGGCGAGGTGACATGTTGTGCTTGTGACCAGACATCAACATCTCTCCTATCCTCACACACGCACAGTTCGTGGCCCATTTTTCCTTGGCCAGTGTGAAGGGTACCGTGCTCTATAGCGCCCTGCCCCGTGTGCCGATATCTCCCCCTCTCCCAATCCTTTCTCCCTGCTGAAATGTAGTAGAGGACTTGAGTGGATTTTGGTCCATTAGGCTGGAGCTGCCGGCGGCCCCGTGCTCCCTCCATAGTGTGCTTGCCGCTCCCTATCTGCACCTCGTCTCCTTCTTTCTCATTCTTTCCTTTGCTCTTTTCTCTTGTTGGCTTTGCTATGTACCTCCATTTCTTCTTGTCGCCGCGTCTTCATTTCCATGTACACGATCGATATTAAACTTAGTTGACATTTGTTACACACTTCTCCGTGTTGTTCTACCGTGCAGTGTTGTCTATTTTAGGGAGCCGTGTAAAATTCTACTACAGATTGACATGCCTTATTTCACTTTTGTAATCTTTTACATATATTGTACCATAGACCTCACGATACTTGACTGTGCACTCCTCCCTAGTGGGACTGACGGCTAATTGATTTATCTTTTCCAGTCAACGTAGCGACCTCAAAAAAAAAAATAAATAAATAAATAAGTAAAATAATTTGTTCTTGCTTTTATTGGCAAGAAGCACGCACACATGAGCACTGTCCAATGGTAAATTACGAAAATAATTTCAGCCTATTTTAGGTCATTTTGGTGTCCTAAAATACTATGGTTGTCGTTCACCGTTGACATCTAGCAACGGTTTTGTGTTTCTTGCTGATGAAAAATTTCGTACAGCGATACGAACAGGTTGCTTTTTGTTTGAGATCGCTGTGTTGACTAAACTAGGTTTTATCGAAGTTTTATCAACTTGCTATGAGGCCCACTTGGGATATTCAATGGGCAGTCAAGTATAGTGTAGCCTATAGTTGTGCCTTTGTTATTGCTTGGCATGCAGTAGTTACAAAACTCAAAGTAACTCCCTTTCACAGTTGCACCATTTCCAATCTAATTTGGGTCTATTGCCTTGCAAGTATCGAGGTCTGCTGTAACGTATAAGACTCTTCGTTTTTCATTCATTGCAAATGCCGGAGTTTTTGAGCTGACTCTCTCCTAGCAAATTGTATTAGGAGCTATCGCTGCGCCTCTTGCTGTGAACCTCTTGAGTTTGCCCACCCTCACCCACCTCGTCGTCTTCCTCTCCCTCTGCTCTGTCCCTCTTCCAAGCCTTCTTCACCCTTACTCTCGCACGTTCCGGCCTCAGCTTCTCAGGCCTCCGCGTGGAGAGGCCAAGTATAATTTTTCTTCCCTTTGCTTATCTCGTATCTGGTGCAAGGTGTCTCATCGAGACATTTGGCCGGCGACAAAGAATCATCCATCAGTTTATTCTCAGCCCCAGCAATTATTTCTTTTTGCACTCCGTAGTGACGAGAATTATCGATTGCCTTTAAATATTCCGCACACCCATAATTATGTTTTAAATGAGCTCCAAGAGAATGTTCTACTTTTGCCGTATATATATTGTGTTACGGGGTATATATGGAAGAAGGAATAAACGTGGTACATGTCCCCAAGGGGCGAGCTATTCCCCAACCTACCTAACTAAAAGACTTAGCGATTGGGATTCATTTTTTCAAAATGGAAGGAAGCTACACAATCTGTAAGTGTGGTCTAACACAATGTTCGCCGGGCTGAAATGCATCAATTGTTGCACTGGAAAACTCAGGGCGGCAATGCNCGTCGAATATTGAACATTCATGCATAAATGTTGAACACTACATTCTTACTTGATAAACCTATTTTCTAAAGACATTAATTACTTTCCTATGTGTAGCTATATGTAGTCGTACAAATCTATATTATGTATGTATTTTCTTTTTTTTTTGTGAATCCATGTTTTCATAACAATTGCTACTTTCGGAGTCGAGAGTGCAGTGATAGTGCTAGATTTAGCTTCGTGTCTCCTTTGCCTTTTTAATTCTCTGCCGGTTGTTTATTAATCCGATAGCAGGCTTACTTTGCTGCAGTAACTTTACAATGGCACTGTTCTCATGTCCATTCTTCCAGCTGCCAGCATACTCGAATAATTCGAATCATCGGATTCGATATTAAATCGTAGATAAGAAGTCTGGTGTGTCTGATGTCCTGTATATAGGAGTTCATGTTGGCTGCTCAGGCGGACCAGAAATGTTGAGGGAAAATTGGTTAAGGAACAGTGCGCAAATATAAACAGAGGCTTTTCTGCACAGACTTGCTGAGAGTTGCGTCGGAGCGATGTACTGGATGTCTGGAGGTTGGGGAAGACGAGAATGAGTACAAAGGTGCGATATTTTCGTAATTTCGTGACCCCAAAAGCATGGCCTGCTTGTGTTTCGTCTTCAATGTGCTTGTAGTGCTGAGTTTACTAGGAGCAGAGATCAGACTTGAGCCCTATTAATAGATTGTGTATATTAGTGTGCCCGGAAGGACTCATTTATTAATAACTTTTATTTAGAATCTTGCATGTAGTGACTACCTCTAAGGTCTTCACATTACCCTTAATCTATAGAATCTTCGATGCCCTGGTACAATAAAGGACAGGAGTAGTAGCCAGTACTGAAAGTCAATTTGGAATCCCTCCTCTTCCTATTCCTAACCTCTTGATGCTGGAGCGCCAAAATGAAACGCATTGTTGGCAGCGTTGACCACTCGGCCACGGAGAGACATTTGGGTATCTTTACTGGATCTGCGTCTTTTTACCGTTTCCACATTTGCAGCTACTTCCGCAGCTTATATTTTCTTGCTGCTTAGCTCTTAACCGCTTGAAAGCATCGCCCGATTCTTCTTGAAACGATGTTGTCCTTTTGGAAATTGAAGTTTGATACTAGGCGTAGAGGTACCTGTACAGTATATCTCTTTATTTATCCTCATCGCCGCGACTGCTTCTCATCCCGAGGATCTTGCTCTGGTTACTCTTGCGTGCACTGCTATCTCCAGTTTTGCGTGGCGATGTAGACGTCTTTTCATTTATCCTCTGTAGGGTTACCTCATTCGAGTTTGGCGGCCTAAAATACTCCATATAATCGTATCAGTGTATATATATTCCCCCTAGTACCCAATACGCGCTTCGTTTATATGACGACCAATAACTTGTTCACTGAAGTGTAATTTTTTTTGTCGAAGTTTAGTACTTTGCCATTCGTCTGTCCTTGTTTGACAAGTACTTGCGCTTATGATTTGATACATGAATACTGTAACCCAAAAATAATCTATTTTTTCTACTTAGTAGCCCTATTTTATAATTGTAGATTCTAAAGCACATCTCCAATAAAATGCTTGTTTTATCACGAAAAAGCAAATGTTCAATTTCATATCCTGCCTTCTGTTATGCAAATGGCGAGAAAAGTTCAAGAACTGTGCTCGTTGTCTGAGCCTTAAGCCAAATTTTGCAGGCGGATGTTGCTGCTCATCTCAGACAGGACCTCGGGTGCTTCCCTTATTGGTGTGGTCTTTAGCTCCGCCCACTTCTATTATGTTAGCAAGTTTGATCCTAATAAAATTAATGACATAAGTTGTGTGTTGCTGCAAGCAGCCATGCTAGCTAATTAGTCCTGCACCGCCGTGCTTCGCTCTCCCCCGATATCATCTGGAATTCTCCCCGCCCTTCTTGCCTGCTGCCATCACCACCACCACCGCCACCGCTGCTGCTGCCACCGCTTTTCCTTCCCTCGTCTGAGCCTCTGCTTCCTTCCGTTGCATCGAATTTGAGATCGTTGGACGTTTCCTGTAATAATGTCGACCCGTTTTACCCTCCGGCACGACGTGTCGGTCTGTTATTGGTACCGCGACTCTGCGCCTCTCCTCAGCATAACCATACCTGTACGCTGAGACCAGGTGTCCCAAACTACACGCGTCCAAAGAATGTAAACTACGTACGCTCATGTGTGTGTGTGTGTATGACCTGAATGTATTCCCGCACTAAGGCATACTCCTCTTGATGTAGCTAGTAGTCACAGTTTTCTCTCCTTGTAACTACGCTGCAGTTTCGTCATGTGAGCCCGTGGTTCTGAAAATTGGATTGTAAGATTGGGTTTGCTACCTACTACTGTCTTGCGTTATTGTGCACGTGCTTCTATATCACGTACTTCGTTATTTGTGTCGACGCTTGTTTGTCTCAGGGACCACACAATGCACGGACTCGTGCCGCCACAAGACTACAAATGTTGATTTGAATTACTGGCGGGACGACAGTGTTTTCCAGTGCACGGCTTTGTTTAACCGCAAAACGCTCGAGTAACTCGTTGTGCTATTTGGTAGGAAATTATAATCTTTGGTTATGAGAATGGAATCATTATTTGCGAAATTATGATTTTCTTCCTATCCTAGCATTTTGTGTGTCTAGCTTTTACTTATTGCGTAGTATCAATTCGTGTTAAACCAAGTAACGTTCTCAAAAAATTTCTTCCCAGCACTACAGTCGCAGAATTTAGCTACTGCGTAGCGGAACGTAAATGTCAGTGTGTTATCTCGCCAAGTTTAGGCAAAAACCACTTCCTCTTACTCTTCAAATCTCCTAAGTCACCACCTCGTTTTAGAAACAACGCAGCAAGCCTTCTTCCTCAGAAGTCGCGTAATTAGGATATTGTCTTGCATAATCATCGGTGCCCTGTAAACTAGTGCAGCTTTTGTGGCCATAAAGCTTTCCTCTCGGCTGAAATATGTATAATTGCAGCCTCTGTTTATTATCCCGAGCCAGTGGCCTCGCTGCCGCCATGCGTTTAGATTACAGCTCTCTCAAAATTACAGCCGTATGAATTGCTGGCTCGGCTGTGCCGGCAGGGCTGCCTGCCTGCCTCGCTATCTCTCGGTGCAAGTTGGCGTAGCTGAGGATGATGCGCCAGCAATCGGAGCTCCACCAGCCCTCGGCCCCTGCCGGGCTCGCAATGTACTTCCGTTTGTTAGTGCTCTAAAATCGGACGGATTTAGCTATTGCGTATTGTATTGCCATGTATGTGGTGGTGTCTTTACTGAGCTTTAAGGTTAATCGCACGTAATTGCGTGGTTTTACGTGCATCAATCACATGGCGCCTCTAGATAAAGAAACGTGTCCTCATATTGAGTTTATTCGAAACCAGTCATACGTAAGTGCGTCGTTTGACGAGCTTCACAGTTCACATTCGTCTCTAGCTGAGAAAACTGGTTTCGTACTGTATTTTATTAGTAACCTGGCATTATAAAAAATAAATTTAGAAATACTGTATATTCTGTAGGTTTGTTATGTATAGTCAAGCGTCTTCAGAGCGTTGCATTAGGAACTTGGCAGAAAGTTGTGGATTTTGATACCTCATATATTCTTAACTATGGGGAAGTGGATGGAGGAAATTCAGCTCTAATGAATGATTCTGCCTGGCATACAGTGTCCAGTGTCGGTGAAAACTCTTGAGACCTTGTAAAAAAAAGTCATATGACAAACATTCATGGGACTTAAGAATGAACAAAGGTGTTTAGCTAGACCTCATCATATTTGCCACAGTTTCGTAGTGAATTTATTGCCGGTGTCTGTAAAATTTAAATTCTAAAAGGCTTCGAGTTAAAGATCGTTTCTGTAGCTTCGAAGCTTTTCGGTGCTTGTACGTCTTTCGTGAGTATTTTGGACAATAATTGGAAGTAATGTTTAATTCTATAAAAAATCATTATTATTGGGAATGTTCGATCTCCTCTAATCTAAATCTCGATTAAAAATTACTTTAACTCCATGAAGCACTTTCTGGGAAGGACACCAGCTCAGTTTCTTAATTTATGATGAAACTATAAAAGCACTCAGAGATCGCATCCCTCCGCCAAGCAAGGCAAATTTTAACGAAAAATTCAAATTGGTCTTAAAACCTAAATTTCTTTTTATTTGATTTGGTCGCGTGTGCCTCTGACGTTCCTGAGAATTCCTGCTATCTTGTTGACATCTGTCCTTAACTTTTAAGTTATGTTCTGACAGACATGTTGGCAGACACCCTAACGGACGAGCTGATAATCACCAAAAGTTGGTCATTTGTGCCTTTCAACTTTTCCATAAATTCCTACAAATTTCATGGTGATTTATTCATAATTATTTGAGTTATTTTGCTAGCAAACGAAATAGACATAGAGATAAACAAACGGACTGGCAGATCACAAAAGTTTGGTTAGTTGTTCTTCTTAACATTTCTAACAGTTCCTGTAAATTTCATGCAGATCTGTTTATATGTGTTTGAGTTATATTACCGAGAAAAAACAGGCAGAGAAAGAAATAGTTGAATGGATTTTTACTAATAGTTCATTATATGCTCCTCCCAACATACCTAACAATCCCCGTCAGTTTCATAGCAATTCATCCATAATTTGTTGAGTTACCTTAGTGACAGACAAATAGCCAAACTTCGACTAAAACACGATCTTTTCGGACGTGCTAAGACTACCATGAGACCTGAACTTAAATTCTTATCCAAAAGCTTGCTCTAGTAATTCAAAAAAAGTCACTGAGAACAAAAGCGAAATGACAATATTAATGCACTGTTATTTTTTTAAATTTACATTCAACCTTATTTTTTCTCATAATTCGATAGGTCTCATGAGTTTCTTGCCGACACTCTAGGAAAATGCGCTCTCAGAACATGTATTGTTTTTAGCAGCGTTGAGACTCAAACTGGCTGAACTCTTTCTCTTGATGTTTTATTTTTCTCATTAGGTGTATGGCGTTTAATTGATGAAGCCTTGATATACATTTATTAATTATGGTGCGTAATTGCTTTTCTGATTATCTTGTTAGGTACGGGTGCAGCGTCTGCGTGAGCAGTAGTTTTATTTCAAACTGAACTTGAGTGCTTAGGAATTGGTTTGTGGTTATGAAATTCAGTTAACATTGGGAGTTATTGTTACCGTGCATTGCTATTATTGTTGACTAGAGTATAATGTTCCTAATTTATATCTGATGACCACCTATACTTTAATAAAATGACCAGATGTATATCGACTTTTGTCTTGTTTTAATTTCAACAAAATGCAAAATGTTCTCAGCGTGGCGACAAATCCTCGCGCGTCTCATTACTTCTGCCTGCAATTCCTTTATCGATATTTACTGGGCAACTTCGCCCAAACTAGACTCTAGGTGGCACAACAAAGTCTTAGTTCGGACATGCAGACTAGTCAGGCAGTAAGGCGAAGATATGCAGAGAAAGTCGTGGGTCGAACCCTCACGCGATAGCCGCGCCCCACCGTCTCCTCCATTTACTGCCTGCGCGCTGCAGTAAGCCGAGCACTCCTGTGCACTCCATGAGCCCCGGATCTACCGTGTGCTACGTCCCCCTTCGCTAATCACATAATTAATCTCGCGGACTGTGTTCATCTCTCTCTAATTAACATAATTGAGACACACACTCTCTCTATCGAGTTATTCCTGGGAAACACCGCACTAACTTCAGCTCCAAGAGAAGCTTTTTATGGTAAGCCTGTCGAGGCAGGTGCAAATATTTAAAGTCCGTGCGGTGTAGACTTAATCGGTCGAGGCTGTCCTATCTCCCAAATGAAATTCAGCTGGAGCTGTGCCTGTGCCAGTTGCAGTAGCTCATAACATGTCCTCTTCTTATTGGAGTCTTTGCTAATCAATATAGGGAATGACGTCTTTTTAGATAACGTAATCATATTTTTTCCTCGAAATTTATAATCTGTTTGGAAAATGATGTTAGGCACATAAAAATGTTTTTTTTTCTTTCTGTGTGTTTGATTTGTGCAGATGGAACATTTAGGAGTATGCTTAGTGACTGTTCATTTTTTATAATTTGTTTTTTTACCATGGGAAACTATTGTTACATATTACATTTGCGATACTGCTTATTAAGTTAACGCCTTTCTGTTTCACTCATCGAGAAAAGAGTACAGTATCGCATGGGTTCCCCGTGTTTCTATCTATATACTATGTCTCTTCCTTTTCCTCTCTTAAAAGAGCTTTGTACTTACTTAGGGAGGCTTAAATCTTATACTACTTCTACTACTCTCTACATTTGTATGAACTTTTCGCGCACCAGATACTAGTCCTTTTGGTTTTTTCTCTTTCGATCTGCCATTATATATGTAGGTACATCTCTTTATTCTTCGTTTCTTGTTGTATAACGAACATTTGAAGGTTTCAATTCTGTATTGGTATCGGTCCTATAAACTATTTCTACGGAACCTTTTGTTTCTTGAGAGTATCGTTTTTTTTACCGTGCGGGGAGCAAGTAGTGTCGTCGCTTGGTCTCGCCGTTGACTGCGAAACTTCTTCAGGCGTGCAGTAGCTGCAGTCTCTACAGTTGCGTGCTACTGCAAATAACAACACAAAGAAAACCGGCGCGAAAGAACGGTAAATCAGTAGCTACAGTACTCTGTACTCGCTAAGTTGTTTATCTTGTTTGGTGTTGGCTGTAAGACCATCAATTTCTATATTTCGTTCTTATAATTTAGTTGTGTCGCTTACTTTGTCGCGGACACATCGTCAGAATGACTTGAGTTCAACATAATTATAATTTGTTGTGAGTGTTAGGGCTGTGTAGCAGTTTGGATTTGCATGAGTTTCTGTGGATCTGTCTGTATGATTACATAAGGGACACATGTAATTTTTATTTCTTCCATCTGCTATCCATTTCCTCCTTTAATACTGCCAGCCTCTTCTGCTTCTCAATGATGTTCATCCTTCCCATCTTTTTTTTATTGATCTTTTCCTCCACACCTTTGACCATCTCTCTGCTTTTTCCCTTCATTCCTTCCCCACTTCATTCCCTTCCAACGATGCCTTCCCTTCTCCTCACCTCCTCCCTCCCCACTCGATGTCTCGCCTGCCACCCCGCGCGCTGGGCAGCGGTGTCCCCGTGGGGCAGCCAGCGTCAGGTAGCCCGGGGTCCTGAGGGAAATCAGCCCCATCGTTAGTAGCCGTAACAGGAACTGCCGGGTCCGGTGAGGCCGTGCCGCACTTCACACTCCTGCCTGCTGCCTGCTCCTTGCTGCCAGCGTATCTCACTCCTGTGATGAATTTTGCCATTGCATGTAAATTTGTTATCGTCAACTGATGAAGTAGCTTGTTAATGGAGGGGAGCAGTATTAGACTTGATATATTATGCTAG
>LQNS02276622.1:12012821-12027728 GCA_001587735.2 Parhyale hawaiensis
GCGCTGAGCCAAATTGAGTTCTTCCTGCAGGAATGCCGAGATAAAATATTCCTACTGATGACGTAATAATAAAAATGAAATTCACTGTTGAATCGCCTGAGTTGCGGTTACGGTGGTAAAATTGAAATGTAACTAAGATACCTGAGGGTGTGCAGTACGCTGTTCAAAGCACTACCTGCAATGTGTCGACAAAGATCCCTGAGGTGCGGAGTTCAAAACACTCAAACGTTCTTACTGCCTTCGTTTCTCCTGCCTCGAGGGCTTGCGTTCGTCTTCAGGCTCCAATTAGTATGCCAGAAAAACTGCCTCCTCCCGAAATAATGTTTCTGCTTCGGCCCGCGTAGCAGATCAGTGATCGAAGAAGACTCGTCGAGCAGTTGTCGCCATTTTTGGGTCTTTTTTTTCTCCTGGGTATGCAAAGGTTATTTTTCTATAATTCTATGCAAAGAAAATATCGTCTGTTTTGCTCATCAGCGAGTGGATGGTTTTTGCGCGCGTGCCGAAGGTGCGCGGCAAAAGTCGCGGCCGGGAGCTTTGATCACGTATGCATCAATTCGGGGGATTTTCTTGGCACAGATTTGTTGCCTGAGTTTGCTCATAACAGCTTACGGCTGAGGCCAGCCGCTTCCTTCGCTGTGACTGAGGCCAACTTCGTGGCTGTGGCTGAGGCCAAGTCTACCCTAACAGAATTTAAGGCTACTGCGGCGCCGCGCAGAAGCTAATTTACAGTTTCAGCTTTAGCGGCACTCTTGATTTTTAACAGAGTAGAGCTGAGGACAACATGCTTGGCTGGGATAAAAGACAGTCTGCTTAATCAGTGCTGTAAACAGGCGGCTTGGCTAGTACTGGAAGAGAGTCAGCCTGGTTAGGACTGAGGACTGTCTGCTTGGTTAGTGCTGAAGACAGCCTGCTTGGTTAGCGCTGAAGACAGCCTGCTTGGTTAGCGCTGAAGACAGCCTGCTTGGTTAGTGCTGAAGACAGCCTGCTTGGTTAGTGCTGAAGACAGCCTGCTTGGTTAGCGCTGAAGACAGCCTGCTTGGTTAGTGCTGAAGACAGCTTGCTTGGTTAGTGCTGAAGACAGCCTGCTTGGTTAGGGCTGAAGCTATAATCACTCTTGTTGGAGAGTGACCAGAGGCAGATGTGGACTCGGTGAGTTCACTGTCACTGTGGCGTGCGTCGTGCCTCTACTTCCAGTGCTTACTTGGTGCTGTATCGTTTCCCGTTAGTTCCCAACAGATGTTCTGTTGCAGCCGACGGAGGGCGTCGTTACGTATATATGTACACAACATATATATGTGCGCCGGTAGATAGTTACACTATTTTTACTGGAAAGAAAGTGCCGCCAGATTTAAAAAGTATCCTACTTTTTCTTTGACAAGAAATAAATTATTCCATTTGAAGTCTCTATAGTTGTTGCGAGTTATTGGCATTGCAGTGGAATGCTGAGTTCACTGTTGCTACTACAACAACATCAAGATTAGTAGCACCGCGTGGCGTGTTTTTTCTCGCACCTCGCCCTGGTCCACGTCGCTTTTATAACACACAATACGACCTCGTGGATACCAACCCACTCTGCGGTGTCCCGCGCAACCATCTTCAAATATAAGGCTTTTGGTCGGGCCCTAATTACGGAGGAGAAATGTGTGCGGCGCTCTTCGTCTATAAACATTGGCGTTCCTCAGTATTGGTTTAGGCTCGATATTGTGTGTTGATGTGCGACCAATCAACAGATCGGTTGTTTGCGTCTTCTGGTCTGTCCTGATTATTGCTCCTAACGTTCATCGTATTTACTGGGTCTGACATGTAAAAGTTCCCTTTGGTGATATAGCCTGGTTGCAATGTGTGTGTGACGAATGGATGAAAATTTGCGATGTCGCCTGACGACGTAATTAATTATAGTACCAGTACGCTTGGTGGCTCGTCCTGGTGTGCTTGTCATGTCGGGGGTCTTATGTCAAATTATATCTTGTGTGATGCGGTATCATTGTGATGTGTGGTAAACACGATGTGAACGTGTTGTGGCTCGCTGTGATGTAAGATGTAATTATAACCCTTTAGTGCCTATAGTACACATATGATGACATTACATGTAGTGTTTTTCCTACGAAAAGTGATGTTCTATTTAGGCACTAAAGGGTTAACATGATAGCGCAAATGATCAGTAATGTCCTCCGACTTATTCCTTTTATAACTTTTGTGCTCTAGTGCTATTTTTGACGAAAACTTTCATGCACGTGGTGTAGCAGTTCTTTATTCATCCCTCTGTAAGTAAAACTGTACCTATGTTGTCTGAAGAAATAATAACCAAATGACTGGAGTTTTCAGACTGTCTTTCCGTATGGGCACTCGTCATATAATCTTCAATTTTTTTGTCGTAGTTTAACACAGTTTCATAGAATTACAGTTTCTTTTAGCATCTCCAAGACTAATCTATTTCTCTTACTCGCTCAAAGCACAGAATGTATAAGTTATATTTTTATTTTAAAGAGTATTAGCTATTAATTGTAAGAGATGACATTTACAAAGAAGTATCTTTTACATCGGAAGCGACTGTTGTCTTGAGTGCATTAAAAAATATGTATTTTTCTCTGCTCGAGTTGCTTTGAAATGCGTATTTTTTCTTAGTGATGAGACTATAGTTCCTTGTTTTCGCATCAATTCCTCGGAAATTTATTATTATTATTATTATTATTATTATTATTATTATTATTATTATTATTATAGTGAGCGTAAAGCCCAAGAACAAGACTGTTTTCGTGTCCTAAGATGGTCATAGGTATTTTGTTGTGCAAAGTATGATTCTTGCGTTTGTGAGTTTTTTCGAGAAGGGCTTCTGGTGGCAATTTAGCTGTAGGTCAACGTGACTGCTTAGAAGACGAGACGCTTGGTAAAATACATCTCGGCGATTATGGTGTCGCTAAAGGTCAGTGGCTGCGTGTTGACAAGAGTTTCAATAATTCTTGCAATGTCTCTCAGTCTTGCGTTTATACGTCATGTCTACTTTTAGTTATCTAATACATGCTGTAGGTTTCGTTGCGACTAACTCATGTTTAACTACGTATTTCTATTCTGTTGCTTCCAGTTTGTGAAATCTTAGTTTTACGTTATGTTCCACGCTTTAGGCTTACTAACTCTTTGCCAAGCCTTAATGTTGAATATCTGCGAATGGCGTAACAATGAAGTGTCACGCCGACTTCCTTGTTAATTTCTTATTTAAATATTAAACTGCTACACTAACAATGACACTAAGCAGATCTCGTGAAAGTCTTTATAGCCGTACGTGCAACACTGAACGTCCAGTGTCATTTGCGCGTTTCTGCCGTAAGTGCTTTTTTCACCCAAATGGACAGTTCCTGTTTGGGAAAATGAGTGGGGACAGCGTTTGAAATTCACCGAGGGCTCGGTCTTACCACCGCGTTATAATCTGTGCGATCACTGCTTGGCCTTATAATTACCTCAACGTATTCTGGAGGGCATCTCATTATCTTCCACAATTATCATCTGATGGCGAGGATTACAGGGCGTATTTAAGATGCCCTCGTTGCTCCCCTCGAATTTTCCACCTCACTGAATTTTATTTGCATTATGAGCCGTCAATGGAGCTGAAGGAGAGGAGGTGGGGCGCGGCGGTGCGGTGCCACCAGATGGTGTGGGTGACTCGAGATGTCTTGGATATGTCCCTTCAGGGGACTTACGCTAGGCCATGGCATAGGGTTAGGTTAGTTATGTTTGCTCATCCTATGTAAGGGGAGTAACGTTCCCAGTAATTCCCATTGACTGCTTTATCTGTAACTAGATCTTTGGGAATTCTGCCTTTCTTGTCCACTTCTCTTTTTTCCTTTGTCTTACTTCTACTGTTGACACTTTTTTGGTTCTTCCTCTTCTTTCCCTGCATGCTGTTGCCGTTCTCGTTGATCCTGTGTAGGAACACCATCGTGTCACTCGACATACTGCGTGTCTCTTATTCCTTTCTCTCTCGGATCGCCTCTGTAGTGGAAACTGAGGATTAAGCTAAACAGTTTATTAAAAGTAATAATTTTGGATTTGCTTTCGTAACTACGATGCATCAGGGCACTTTGGTATGCCGCATGAAGGCGCGTTAAATCTTTTAAATGCGTACATTTGGTATTGCGCAATTGCTCGCATCCATATTCTACATTGTTTTATTTGTAAGATAAGGGAGCATCTCATTGCATGAATGTTTACAACCCAACACAGCGCAAGCGGGGGCTGTACTGGCAACAGTGGTGTGTGTGTATGTGTCTAGCCCAGTGCGGCGAGCAGAGTCTGTTCGGCGCGGAGCGTCTCTCAGGCTATTGTTGTGTGAGGTTGTATGATTCTACGGGCTGTGTATTTGGACGTGTATTCTTGTGTAAAGTTTTCATTAGTATTTTATTTCCGTGGACAAGTTATTGGAGTGTGAGTTTCAGCGTAACCCGATCATAGTTGTAGCTAGAGCAGCAGCCTATCGTCATGAGTACAATTTCGTAGCGTATATTGTTAAACCTTTAGGTGTGTGTGATGGTGGGGTAGACCTGATGCCACAATGCCAATATGGGTTAACTTCCCCCACGCTGTAGGATGCTGAGTTCCGTAACCGTACCCTATCGTTTGTCATTGGTACAACACTGCGGCAATTCCTATCACCAATCCTTGTGGTGCTGTAACCCTGCGCGTTCTCAAATGCCGACACTACGTATGTGTTCGGAAGAACAACTGCAGCGAAAATGGGCAGCGCACTCATAGTCCAGAAAGATATTAAAACTTTGTCGCATAGATACGGTAGATTGTACGACATACCAGCTGTACATCCTCACCTCACGTACATGCGAAATGTGCGGAAGTACCGTATAGGACGACCCCAGCATTATGCGTAGCATATGTTTTTTCTGTAAAGCTTACCCATATACACTATGAGCAGGTATCACATCCAATGCTAGGGAAATATTCCTTGCGCGGTTTCCTGGTTTTCCTTGTCTTTGATATCCGTATGGGAACTTTTACTGTAAATTTTGCTTACCCGGAGAAAGTGAGACGAAGGTGCAATAACAAGGCTAGCACAGCGGCTGCAACATTGTTTATCCTGTCTTCCACGTTCGTCTTTACTCTTAAATTTCTAAATTGTCTTTGGCCTTCTCAGTTTGGCACTTTAGCTCCGGTCTCTCACTTCCGTAACTTTCTTACGCCCTACTTCTCTACTTCCATCATTATCTGCTCTTTGTGCCACCATCCGCCTGCTTTGCAGCGCCCCACATCCCTTCCCAGCCCCCCAAACCTCCGCCTCCTCACCCCCACTCGCCTGCGCCGCTCATTATACCCGGTAATTACGAAAATTTACTCACTCCACAAAAATAGCTTAACAGCCTCGCTTTTCCTGGAAACACGCGTTTTCTCATTGCAAAGTGTCCGAACCGTCATTGGGCGGGAGCGGAACGCGGCTTCTCCCTTGCATTGGACTGCTCATTTCCGACGCCTGCTGTGGTTGCAAAGGTGCTCTTCTCTATGTGTGTGTTAAACGGGAACGGGCATACTGTGCTACCAGACTTATGTTTGTGGTATATGGGCAGAAAATATTTTTACCAAGGTGCCAGAATAATATCTTTGATGCCAACTGATCGAGCTGCAAATCCTTTTCACAGGAGAAATTCTTCGGTTTCTTAAACAAAAGCGACGTAGATATTACTTCTTGATTTCACTGTGAAGGCAGTTCGAGCGCAAGCCCTCTATTGGACATCGCGCGTGTTGCGCGGCAACATACTTCTACTAAACTGCTAATTAGCTTAGTGTAAGACCGGCTGAATGAATCGAAACATAGTAAGGAAAGATCTATGTGTACTTACTTATTATTTATTCATTTATGTATTGCGTGACCCCCTCAGGGCAAAAGGCATGGACTAATTTGCTTCGCACTCAGGTTGCTACAGCTATAGTGCAAGAGTCAAAACTTGGAAATTTAATTTCGAAAATAAGTTAGTGGGGGCTGGACTCGCATGGCGTAGCGTGTCGTAGGTACGACCGCTCAAAATTTTTGTATCGTTTCGGCAAAATTGGTTCTTTTCCTACAAAACATTGGCCACAAAGGTGAACGATGTAGAGGTGCTGATGCAAATTTTGTACAGTCATTTTTGATTGCCAAATATTGCATAGTATTTCAAAGAACGGTGCTCAGTTCGTTATATGTGCTGCTGTTTCCACCGTGAAACGCACAGCCCTAACTTCAATGGGCACCAGTGCATCGCAATATTTGCTACCGTTTTAGAGCTACATTCTCGACTTCTTTACTTCGTCCGCTTCTCTTTCAAATCACCAACCAGTTCTCGCATCCTCTTCGTAATTGATGGAGAACAGTATTGATCTCCTGTGTAAATTACACAACCTTTCTGTTACTTCAATCATTATTTGCATGACTGGAAATCTAGTAATTTGTATTCGTTAGGTTATTTCTATACAAGCTAAAGAGTATTCTAATTTAACCTGTGTTTTACCAGTATACGAGCTGCGTCATGTTAAACTGGCATATGTTAGCGTAGAGCAGCTTTGGTTTGCTACATGTTCGAGTTGAAAGAAAAAGTATAATAAGATTACTTGAGCACTCAGAGAGCGCCTACATCCGCCAAGCAAGGCAACGTTAACCAAGATTTCAAATTGGTTCTGAAACTATAATTTCCTCTTTATCAGCACCAAATCTGGTCGTTGTGCCTTTCGACAGTAATAAAAGGTTCTGTAATTTTCTTGAAGATCCGTAAGTTCATGCGTTATGTTGTGACAACCGTTTTGACAAACATTATTCAAACGAACAAACGGATCATCAAAATTTGGTCGTTTGTATCATTCAACATTTTAAACAATTGTTGTTAATTTCATGAAGATCCGTTGGTAACTTTTTGAGTTGCACTTCTGACAAACATTTTGACAAATATTAGTCAAACACACAGACGAACGAACCGATTAGCACAAATTTTTTTATCGTTTGTGTTTTCGAATGTTTCTAACGATTACTTTAAATTTTATAAAGATCCGTTCAAAACTACTGAGTTATACTGTTTCAACTAGCATAAAATCAAACACAGAGACAAACGAACTAACAGATTGTCACAAACATTTTGTCATTTACTCTTCGTTATATTATATCTAACAACTCATATAAATTTCGTAAATATCCGTCCATACCATTTTGAGTTATGACATTAAGAAAAAATGAGGCCGATAAATAAACGGATGAAGGGATCTTCACCAGAAACTAATTATCTGTTCCTTCTAACATACCTCACAATCCCTATAAATTTCTTGAAGATCCGGCCATAACTTTTGGTGACAGGCAGACAGACACACAAACAAACTCGACGAAAACATAACCTCCTTGGCGGAGGCAATTATGGACTTCCCAAGGGTGGCGCTCTACAGGTCGCGCTAGGGATTATGTTTATGATAACACGCGCTCTTTTATTGACCACGGTACGTACGCCGTGAATGAGCATCGTTGAGCAGCGGTATCCTCGCAAGTCCTGTGGGAACTGCTGTCGTCCGTCAGGGGTACCAGCGCCCTCGCTCAGGTACCACGGCATTCGAGATTCATGGTCGCTATCGCAAATATGAATAATTGCAGGATATGTGCTCGGACATAATTTAACAGTCACAAAGTGTTAGAATAAACTCCTCTATCGTCTGTCCATCATGTCCTAGCTTTCGAAGAAGCGTTTTAGTAAAGTGGCCGATTTGTATTTGGCCAGGTCTTTCCCGACGTTGTATGTGACGATTTATCATTGGTAATATTTATCTTTCGCATTTCAGGATGGGCTTTTCGTGCGGATTCGTTATGTTTTCTGGTGTTCGAACGACCAATCTCATTGCTCATAGTAAATATGCAGTATTGTCACCGCTTCTTGTAATAGCGTTAGTATCGCCAATTTAATAATTAAAAGCCGCCAATTTCCCTGAGCACCGGATGCATTCAGCAAAGAAATACAGTTATCGCTCATTGCATTTTTTATTGTGCCAATGCTCGTCGGTCCAATGTGTGGAAAACTTTCTCGCCATTGACTCTTGTTTTGTCTTAACTTTTTTAGCTTTACGCTAGCAATCCTTGTGTAGTGGCCAGGACAACAACTCATTAGCATATTGTATTTGTCCGTTTTTCGTGGTATATTTAAAAAAAAAATCAACTTGTACGATATCTCTGGGTATCGTACATCTTACAACGAAGCATACGTTATTTCATTTTTCTTTATTAAGACGGTCTGTATCTAAAGATATATATTAAATTAACTAACGACTGACTGCATCTTGCTTAATACCTAAAAAGCAAAAAGTTTTCTCGAGATCATTTAAGCTTACCCTAATAAATACAAGCCGAAGATTATTATTGACCAATATGCAGTGTCATTATATTTGAACCTGCCTCCCATCGCACAGCTACGTAGTGAAATGCAGGTAGTATTTACCGTAGATTTAATTCAGTGTCTGTCTAAAAATTTTTATTTAAATTGTCGTTGTAGTACCCGAAGACTTCATTTGTTAGGTATAGTTTGAGGTTGATATACGAGGCGTTATTTGTTGCTCAGCAGTTTTTGAACCTGTTGGGTAGTACTTCCGATGAATCCCTAATATACAAGTTCTATTCGTCTTGTGCCAGCGTTTTCATATTTGTAGCAGTAAATCATAGATTTCCTTGAAAATGCCTAACAAAGCATTGATCGTCACTGGCAACACTCGCGATCGGTCTACATTTGCCAAGCTCACGAATATTCCTAACCCAAACCAGTTCACTACTTGTGCCCGCCATTTCCTCTAATGTTTGGACCCCGTTTGGCATATCACACCTCTACCGACCCTCTTCTGTCACGTGTTTCCTAGGCTCGACAGGTAGCCCAGAGCGGGCTCTTCTATCGATTATCTTCGAGAATTAATATATGCTGTCGGTGACCAGTTTCCCGGTTCGTCTGGCATTATTACTCAGCTAACTTCGACGCCCCAACTCCCTTAACTTCTCACGCCGACTGTCAACTGGAGTTCCATAATTATTCAGGCGACTCTGACTTGCCATACGACTCTGTCAAGTTAGCTGTGGGCTCCAAGTTGACCCTTGCACTTAGAGCACCAGACCTTCTCTTTGTGTTGACTCTACCAAAACAGCGGTGTTTAGTCTACCATAGCCGTGGTCTGTGGAGTCTACCATACTCTTTAATATCTCTAATCTAATCTACCCTGTTGAGTCTACCATAGGACCTGCCTATCACAGCAATAGTCTGTACAGGCTACCATAGCAGTTGTCTGTGGAGTCAACCGTAACTATGGTCTGTGGAGTCGATCATTGCAGCCGTTGGAGGAGATTATTGACCTTTTGAAAAATTGTAGTTGCCTCTTTTACGTATTTGTCTTTGAATTGTCAGCCGTCTGAACGAAATAGTTTAATTTTCTTTCTGGAATCATTGTTGCCAGTGCTAGTTGCTGGGATCGTTCTCTTAATGCTTCGTGTTTCAGAAGCTCTCGACAAGTAGCTAACAGTAAGATGACGCGTTCTTCTCGTTCATTAAGTTTGCCCTGTGAAGGAGTTGTTCAATTTTCTTCTTGCTTTGTATTCGGCTGCTTTACGTGTAGTGCGCGCTAGTTGTGCTCGGTATTTCGGAGTCCCTTTACGGTACTGGAAAGCGAATGAACTTTGGGATTGGTGACCATTAAAATGGACTCTTTGGTCACTGGTGAAATCACTAATGTTTGGATTAGGGTTGCAAATCTCTTCAGCACTTCAAGAGCGGCAGCTTTCGTATTGTCATAAGTTCAACATTAAACTTTTTTGGTACCGCCTCTTACGACTAGTTTATGAAAGCACGGCACGTAGGCAGCTAAATGCCATTGAAGTACTAGTCGAGCATTATTTCATTTGCTTGATATATCAGTGACGAGAAGAAATTCTCGAGCAGTGTAATGGATGCTACTGAAGAAAGGTAGCTGTAAACTTCAGTGTTAGCGATGCCCTCTCCCGTACGTTACTATGTTCTATTCAACTCAAAACATGACGAAATTTCCACTTTGCAGTGCACCTTGTGCTCTTTATGAACTAGAGCTTGGGCGTGGCCTCTCGATCATTGCACAAAACTGCAGATGCTACTTCGTGAGCTTCTTTTGCTTGCTGCTTTTCTGAAGTGAAGTTCCCCTTGCTGGAGATGGCGTCGGTTTATGGGACGCGTTGGGCCTCTCCTGCATATTTTAGATAACGCTTTTCATTTGCACCAAGATTACTCCAGGGACGCGCCTTTTTGCTATTTATAGTCTCGCTCCAAATTGTGGCCAAGAGTTTTTAGAAGCTACCGAGCGCCGCAAGATCGGACCAAGGATTTTAGTGTCGCTCCTGCGGTCTCCAGTCTGATGAAATCGCAGTCATGGTTCGGGGTCAGTTTCTGCTCTGCCTCTTCCTATCAGCAATCATCGTTCGATATTCGGTGGCCGGCGGAGGTCTCAGCGGGTGGCCCCGTCACCGGTGCGTGGCCGATGTTCTTGGTAAAGTTGCTCTGTCAGTCCTCGTTTGATACAAATTTTCGGTCTTTGAAGGTGCTCGGCACTTCCTGAAGCGTCTGTGCTGTTAGTTCTAATAATTTAGCAATTTGTGGTGCCGCTGAGTGAAACTTCTACTGCTGTGAAATATTCTAAAGTTGCTGTCTTTCTACTACCATCCTACCTCGAAGACGGTTTAGATATTTGTAAAGGTTTTTCTGTCCGCTACTTTAGCATCAGCAGATTCTGAGTTGTTGCATATTATTCATTGCACGGTATCTATTTAACTCGAAAAATGTTATCTACAATCTAAAACTACTAACTACAAAATTCTGCATTTATGAAAGGTTACGTTAATTTTGTGCATTTAGATAAACAATTACACTTGCACGCACACAAAGTCGGCCGACTCTTCTCGCATATCTCGAAATTTGTATGTTTCTGCGCTGGCCTGATTTTCTTTTCACATTGAGCTGTAAGATAGCCTATATACCGTCTAGGTAGCAGTTGGCTGAGCATTGACTGCTGGCCTTCTTTCGCTTTAGTGAAAGGCATCTCCGCTACCGCCCATTATGCGTCTTTTTAATTTAGTTTTTCATTTTACTACGCATTCAACTGTTGGGTTTCTTTTGCATTTGTAAGAGGCGTCTCTACCACCCATTCTCCCTGGGAGCGTAAGGAGCGTTCAAGTTTATTGAGGAGGCAAATCTCCATTTTTATTGCCCTATCATTTTGGATATAGTTCCGTAGAGCAGTTTATGCGTATCTTATTATGGCGAAGTGTACTGGAGCCTCGCGCTTCAGAGTCATCTTAACGAATTGCCTCGCTCATGGCCTAAGTTGCTGAAGCGAAACTCGGTGCAAGAAGTGAGATGTATTGTCGAGCTGTGCCTTGCTCCTGAATGTCAGAGACTCGAGGGCTGTTGCTGTTGGTACAGGAAGCGCTCGCTGGCGTCGTTTCCCTCTCATTCCGACTAAAACAGCCCCCTTGTTTGTTAGCATTTGGCGCTCCGTGTTCGAGCTTCAACTTAGACTCCTGAGGAATCTCGCAATGTTTTCTCGTTCCTCCCTCAAGGCTTAAGCAAGTGAAACTGCTCTTTTGATAACACAGTTGTAATTTATCAGCATATAGTACTAATAATTCAGTGCTGTGTTACAAGCTATACCTACCATATTCTAGGTGAAGTTGACTGAACTGTTGCATTACTCGAAGTTTGCCTGTATCTATACCGGGCTTTGCAAAAGTCCTGACCTGTTTTCTATTTTCAAAGTGTGAAACTCATTTCAATGACTTGATTAAATTTTAATGACAATGACTCATTCCTAAACTATTTCATATGATATAATAACTAGTAACAGTGATCATTTTTATACATTGTTGGTAATAGAAACGAAAAGGGTAAATATAGCAGCTCTTGTTCCCGCGGGTCATCAGAAGGCGGACTTTGTTAGGTTGCAAAATGTCAGTTTATCGACGGTGACACTGGTCGAAAACCGCCTTGAGAATAATGAAAGCCTCAAAGATCGACCACGTTCTGGCAGACCACAAGTTATTCAACGAAAGAATGTTCGAAGAGTCTTTGAAAATGATCCGAAACTCTAAATGACTGAATTTGCGAAGACGAAGATTTCTGTGTCAACCGTGTCAAGAGCTGTAAAGAGTGAAAGTGGAAAGAGCTTAAAGCGTCAGAAAAGACCGCTGCTAACTGCTGACATGGTTAAAAAGCGCCATGAGCGATGTTCCCGCCTTCTTACCGACTTGAAAAGTCATGGAAATTGAGTCATCATTTTCTCAGACCTTCACCGTGGATCCTGTTTTCAACAAACAGAACGATCGAGTTGTGAGCTTTGGCCAAGACATCTCTGATGTTCGTTATATCTCCACAACAAAGCATCCGGCCTCTGTGATGATGCTTGGTGTTGTGGCCTCCAATGGAGAGAAAGTGCCTCCAGTGTGGTTCAAGGGCGGTTACATGTTGATTGGGACCGAATACAGGGATATCATGACCACAAAAGTTCTTCCTTGGATCAGAAAAATCGTCAAAGATGGAGATTACATTTTTCAGCAAGCTGGTCCACCAGCTCACATGTCGAAAACCGTCCAAAACTGGATGAGCCACAACATGACTTTCTGTCCCAAAAACTTCTGGCCCCCACAGTCGCCTGATCTCAATCCTTTGGACTACAGCGTGTGGCTGCATATTGAGAGAAAAGCATGCAAAGATCGCCGCAACATTGAGGAGCTGAAAGCCTCTGTGAACCGCACTTGGGCCCAGATGAGGAAGGACTACGTCCGTAATGTGTGTATGGACTTCCGATCACGATCAGGGCGCGTCATTGCTGCCAATGGAGGTCCTATCGAATAGCAATGTTGTTTAGATCATAATAAACTAATACATTACAAATCTTGTTTTATTTCATTATAATCAAATCTTTTACCAACTTCGGATGGCAAATTATTAAAACAAGTCAGGACTCTTGCAAAGCCCTGTATGTATTATCAATACTAGTGCACCAAACGCCATCCTTTTGTTGAATAAGCCATGAAGGTTTATATATGAAAATATCTTACCATGCTATCGAAAAAGTTCATTATACTCCAAATTTCACCATGTCCACAAAGTCCACCAAGTGCACAAAAAAAGCAACCAAGTTCACAATGGCCCGTGACCAGGCCTTCACCAATAACCCGGGAATTCCCGGGTTCGTATTCTGGATACGGTTTGACAAAAAAAAGTTGGGTGCCTTGGAATTTTTTCTTCAGTATTAGATAGGGGAAAAATAAGGCTTCGGACTGATGGACGGACGGACAGACGGCTCTCTTATTATAGTCAGTCTTAAACTCATACCTCTTTGCGTTTCTTTGAAGAAGACATTTTGGGAATTAATTTGAATTTTGTCCCATGTAGTATAAATATGGCGAGGCTGTATTTCTCCATCTGCTATGCTGCTTGAAATACATGTGGGGATATAATTGTTGACTTGAGTACATAGGAACACACATCTTTCTGTTAATCTTTCGCTGAACGTCTTGATCGGTGACGCCAAGAACATAAGTTGCTTTATTTATTGTTTTTTGCAGCTATAGAATGGACTACGTGCATCGCTGTCCTTGCTTGAGTTGTTGAGTTACCTCAACGAAGGATGCGTATTTCAAGTGCTGCATCTATGAATGCCAGAGCAGCGCGGCGTCGCAGATCCTTCCGATGCTTCCATATAAGGCATACGATGAGCCACAGGTCATAGAAATTGTTAGGTTAGTTAGTTTTGCCCATTCTATGTTATGGGGAGCAGCGCCTCCAAGGAGGATTGTGAAGGTTAGTTAGATTGGGGCTTCTTTTCCTTCATGCCTACTGTGGTGATGCTTCAATCTGTTCTCCCTCTTCTTCCCCGATTTGTTGTTCCCATGTACTTTGATCATGTGCATGGTTCACATTTCTATCGATATACTACATGTCCCTTGTTTCTTTCTCTGTGACATCGTTTTGTAGTGGATACGGAGGCTTAAACTATTCAAGATAATGACAAAAAGGCTTCCGATCCTAGAATATAAAATGGATTGCTTATTTCGTGAGCAGCTACGTGCGCGAGACGCGTCTCCGACACCCGTGTTTTGGATTTTACTGCAATGCACGAGGTGTCACACTACAGTACTGGAGGCAGGCGGCAGACAAAATAGTGGGTGGAGCCCTCAGAAAAGTGGTGTCGCAAGCACGTGTATATACAGCTGTCGCGCTATATGTAATGCCCGCATAACAATACTCATCAAGTCTTTTCGAACTTGCTCATTCTGACTTTGAATGGTCGACTGTATTTGATGCTGCTGTCTTTGCCGAACCGTCATGCATATGTTGACGGAGTTGCTCAAGTGCTGTCTAGTTGTTGTAATGCTGTTTATGTTATGTTCTTATTTGCTTTTACTTGGTACCAATTTTGCGGTCATGGTAACAATATGCACGTGGCTTAAGACACAGATATTCCGGTCTCACTGCAATACCGTACATTCATGACTGTGGATGCAAAAATTCCGACCCCAGTTGCTGTATGTTTTTGACTTAGGATAACAAATATTCCAGTACCATTACAATAAGTACATTTGTCTGGTATCAAATATTCCAACGACGTTTCCGATAGTTTGCGTTGCATCACATGTTATTTGAGTTGTCCTCTCCACTCCAGCACGCGGTGCAGTTACTCTAGCGTCATCCCGTGCGTTTACGCGCGCTGCTGATTTAGTGCAGCCGCTCCCTGTCGCGGGTCAGACGCCGGGGCAGTTTTGTGTGCATCGCATGACCTGGTCCCGACCATATACTGTTGGGAGGAGAACATAGCACAATTGCGACGAGAGACAAATAGGTACAGACCAGATGGCCTCTCTCAAGCTAATAAATATTGCTTAGTTTGCCATCGATTATT
>LQNS02276622.1:12048983-12063844 GCA_001587735.2 Parhyale hawaiensis
GAAGGCTACGGTTTTACACTTTGGTGTGTATTTTGCAGCTGATAGGTAGATGGAACACTATTTGTGTCCGGAGATTGTGTGTTTAATAGGAAGAATGGAACACTATTTGTGTCCGGAAATTCACATGTTTACGTGTGTTTTACTGATCCAGCTGCCGTATGAGTCCCAATCGCTAAGTCTTTTAGTTAGGTAGGCTGGGGAATAGCTCGCCCCTTGGGGACATATATATACCACGTTTATCTTCTACATTTCCATACCCCGTAACAGCGGCAAATGACCGAATATTTGTAACTAGAGTGCCCGCTCTGTCAAAAATGACAGCGAAGATCATTGATCGTAATTTTCTTATCAACTTCCATATGCAGGATGCACTGCAACTGTCAACTTGAATTATGGACCGTAGCAGATAAGCCAGCGCTGAGCAACNATATTTGTAACTAGAGTGCCCGCTCTGTCAAAAATGACAGCGAAGATCATTGATCGTAATTTTCTTATCAACTTCCATATGCAGGATGCACTGCAACTGTCAACTTGAATTATGGACCGTAGCAGATAAGCCAGCGCTGAGCAACGCCAAGCTTTCCTTCGGTGATACGCTGAAAAGCACTGTTGTTTTTTTTCCTTTTAGTTCGCAGTTGATATTGCTCCTAATAAATACTGAGCTATGTATCCAGGATACTCGATGGTGGCATATAACTCGGAAGATTTTCAAGGGAAAAGTTGTTTTGATCGAAAGAGAACCGAAATTGGAGAAAATTATTTGCTGCCAAAATCTCCCCGTGTTCTTTACCAGCCTACTGACCGCTGAAGAATATCTTACCATTTGCTTCGATGATTATGCGGTCAACAAAAAAGTATATTAACTTACCACTGAACTGAAGCCAAGAACGTCAGTGCTAATTTCTTCCTATTTCGTTCAGAGCGGGACACGAAACAAATAAATCAATATATAAACACACGACGGTCATTCAAAGTATTATTAGTTGCAAAGAAATCCTAGTTTCTGGACCAATTTGTTTGGCGTTGCTTGGCGAAAGTATATACTCTCAGAGTGCTTCTCTTATTTTGGTAATAGTTGTGTAAAATTTCTGTCGACTGCAGCCGTGTACTCTTCTGGGGGGAGTTAGCACATATCTACAGCACGAACCAATGCGTGTGGGTCTTCCAGTTGGGGTTACGGTCAAGTTGACTTTATTTACCTCGACTGTTCGAGGTCGCTGGTATGGCCCTTAAGCTGCGCGCTTCTAGCGATCAGGTGCATAATGTCTTCAGTAACCAGTTTTCGTTGCGCTTTGTTTTCCAACAATTGGTTCAGTCACTCAACTTCTATTTTGACCGGTTATATATAATAAATCAGGTTTGCTCACACTCTATGCATGCGCTTCTGTGGGTCCTGTGTGTCAGGGAAATGGCTATTTATTGTCAGTTTCCCGCTAACTATTGCGCGCTATTTTGGCTATAAAGCCGTTATATTTTATTGGGTGCTGCAAGCTCTTTAGGTGAATATTTTGGTGAACTCTACCCTTATCAATATTTGTATTTATAAGCGTCACACCCTGAACGGCTAACCCTAGTGACAGAAGTTGTTTCATCTAGCCGCAGTACTTGCTAATGTTAGTTTGTGAAATTTATGTAGGTCCGCAACGCTTGCTTTTCTGTTACGTGAGGTGGGTCACTGCTATTGGTAAGCGACACTGCCATCAGATCTCCTACCTGCTTCAGTGTGGGGGGCCACGGTGTAGTCCTCCGCATGAATGTTTTTTGTTTTTAAGTCTCTTTTCTTCTTTTGTCTCTTGGCGATACCTTGCACCCAATTTCTTGGCCAGTAATAGCGCACTAGGCCAATTGAGACTCTCCAGAAAGAATACAGAGATGAACTAGAACGCCTCGTGGCGTAAGACCTTGACCTGCGGTAGGGGGCTAATTGAGATTATCTAATGTTTGCCCATTATTTTCCAAAACTTTGCCCTCCATGTTTGTCCTACCTAACGGCCACTCGACGAATATCATGAAGGTGTTGATTTAAGTGCGGCAGCAAAATCTATTGAGAACACTTAGGCTATGAGGTTGATGTAGTGAATGGAAGATGTTACAGGAGGTGGTTTTCTCGCTTCCGAAGTAGTGAGTGATTTAACATTGAAAGAAAAGTCAAAAATATAAACAACATAATTCCTCAGTATTGAAAGCTTCTGTTTTAGAGAACCCTACTATTGCCGCTAAGCAACTAACGAAGCACTTAAATGTAGCCCATTCGACCGTGGTGCGTACGCCAACTAAAACATATTTTTTGCATTATATTTTTTTAATCGGACATTGCTTTCGTACCAAACTGGTAATATCGAGACCAAGTTCATCAAATATACTCGAGGTATTGCATTTTTTAAGTCAGCTTTATAATAAAAGTAATTTGTTGCTTCTTGACGTCTTACACCTTACGTCTTACGATAAATTCTTTTGGTTGAACTGTACTCTCTTGGTGCTGCTCGATAATCAGACGCTAAAGACTTTCGATTTGGTTTGCAAAATGGAAAATATACTGCTCTGAACTTATGTTGGTATCGATCTCAACTTTTGTTGAATTAATAGAACACCAAATATGTGCAGGTATGAAGCATCTTTTGCAGCAAAATGCGTACCACAAGCACAAACACTAAAAAGGTGCTTCACAAATCCATTACCGCCATCTTCGGTTGCTGAGTACACTAGTAATATAGTGATGTAGGCAGCTGCATAAGGTTGGGCCCATGTTTTGCTAAGACGCTGTACCGCGCCACTGCCACGGTACCTTACGTCGCACGCACCGCGCTATCGGCGTCAACACTGTAAAACTCCGCCTAAGATGCCGGGAAATATTCTGCCCTTTAATGGTGGGCCGTGTGGGCGATGGTGCCCGATTGGATTGCCGAGTCAAGTCGAAGTTTTAGGTAAACGACATTCCCTTCAGTAATAGAATGGCCGTGTTTTTTTCAGGAAATGCTTGAAACTTCGTCTCTAATTCCCCTATCTAATATCAGGAAATGTCTTTCGATTATGAGATGGAAACTTTTTTATCCTTTGCTCTCGAGTGTGACAACTGAGCCACTTCTACCATGCTACAGGGTTCGGGCGTCTCTTGCTACAGTGGAATATATGCTCTTTTCTAACTTTTGAATTGCTATCATGCTATACTATTACAATATTATGTCAGTGAATTCTCCACGATGTAGAGGTTTTCTCTTCTTAATACTACTATCGCTTATTTTACTCAACGAGTTCACCACATGTATGGGCTGTCAGAGCAAGACGAACTAAGTTGCATATGGCGGCACTATGCAACACTATTGAGAAGCTTACCATATTCTCTATGCAGTCGTGTAAAACCCTTGCCCGTACTGTATATGTATTTGGCTATAGAGGTAAGTGCAACTTTTTTCTAGAAGATAACAACTGTATAACTTGTGCTTGATACGCGATCTTATACTGTCAGTAGCGAATAAGAATACAGCCTGGATTATTTTGTGTCCACTGCTCATGCTCCCTATGCCTGCATTGGTTACAGTCCTCCATACATTAGTTGTCCTGACTTTCTCGTCTCAGTTTGTAGTGTCTCACACCGGTGCACCTGTGCGTTATCACTGCTGTTGCTAAAGCCGTTACTGCCGTCGTCTTCTGTTACAATAATAAGCAAAACAAGTACTATGCTATCAGTATTATACTAGATCAGCTTCGCCTGTTTTGCACTGCCATTAATTAATAGCATAAGTTGTGTCTTCAGGCGTTGTCGGTCATCATTTCTTGTACGTAATATATTGTTTGTGCTGCAGTCCCTTGTGCCACGGCCGTGTGAACCTATGGAGTGCCGGTCGGCTAAGATCCGTACAGTGAACGTGACGGACGGCTGCGAACAGCGCCAGCGCTCGTTGTGTTCTAGTGATCGGGGGTACAGAATCTTTGCGTCTGTCACGGCTACACACTTTGTGACGCTCCTTCGGTGATAGTCGCGATTGTGTCACGTTACTGTGACGAATGGGAAATATTTTCTCCTTGGAGCTCTCTTCTGCATATTGAGCTATTCCATAAATATGCCAACGAAATGTGGACATTTTCTTTGGCGCTGATTAGTCATTTAGTTCTCCGTTGAGTGGAGGTGTTTGTTCAGTTCTGAATACGAGCATGGCCTCACTGACGAGCACCGGGGTGCGAAAATCGAAACTTTTATCAGTGAGATTCCCTTTCAATATTTCAACACGTGGACTTGTTAGCGCCCCCACATGTGTTGTTTTGAGCCTTCGCCATTTGCTATACGTAGCCTGAGAAAGACATAAGGGTGCTAGCAGGTGTCGATGCAGCCCAGCATGACAGCAGGTCTCCCTAAAGCGCCTGGGCGTCAGTGCTGCAGTGGGCTACAACTTATGAGGTAATTAAGGCGAGACAAAAGCGACGCCTCGGCCGTGGATTAGCAAAAGTTTGGGAAGCCTTGGTGCGGGTGTTTGTGTATAATGTGTGGTACGTGTGAGTGTGTACGTGGGTTTCGCCGTTATTTTGTGTGTCTTAAGAGTTACGCGAGAGCAGTGTCGCTTGTGCGTATGCGTGCCATAGTTTCTGTAGCTTGTGTTGCACACAGTTTCATGTTTACATCAATTCCCATCGCGCTTTCCACATGCCGCGAAATTCCCATGTGTACATAAATTCATAAACTACTGCTTAGCCGGTGATGTTTTATAATCCATTGTGCCACATCTGGAACTGCGTGAATTGTATTTCCGTGCTTTGCAAAAACAATTTTCTAACGGATTTTTCTGTTTCAGGTACGGTCGATAAAGCGTAGAGACGTCATTTTGGTGAGTAGCAAGCCAAGTATCGGTGCATGTCGAGCGCACACTCTTGTGGCATTCCCCGTCTTGGCACTATATAGCTGCAGCCTGTTATTACACAACCGTGCTTCATAAATTTTACCACCAGTCAACGTTATCTATGGATACGGCTTATAGCCATTCATGCATTGCTGGTATAGGTATGATATCACAAAAACTGATAGCCAAGTGTAGAGACAAGGGCAACCAATACAGTGTAGAAGAGGAGGAGGAGGAGGAGGAGGAGGTATACGGAGAGGTTCTAAATTAAGTAATGAAAAATATAGTGTGTGTCTCGAAATTGCACATGAGTTGTGCTGAAAATTCCGTATTTATTGATTGGCATTGGCATCCCCTTATACACATTAATTTTTAGGTTATTCAAAAGCGTAGAAGAGGTTTTGCTGGAATGGTAAATAGTTTCAAATTTGAGCTGTCCAACACGAACAAATGTTAGTTTTATTACGGTTTTTTGNGATTGGCATTGGCATCCCCTTATACACATTAATTTTTAGGTTATTCAAAAGCGTAGAAGAGGTTTTGCTGGAATGGTAAATAGTTTCAAATTTGAGCTGTCCAACACGAACAAATGTTAGTTTTATTACGGTTTTTTGTTTTGCGACGCGCACGTCCAATTTATTGTACAGAAAGAGAGAAAAAATTGCTCTGTCCATTTATCATCACTAAGTTCTCTGCCATCATGGCGAAACGTCAAACTTATGAAGTTCTTATTAGAGTTATTTTTGTTAAACGATGCAGCTAAAACGCATTTGAGAATATACACATCATGTATCGCGTTCTAATAGTGTAATGAGCCTCATTTTAATTTGTATCAACCCAGAACGAGGCCAGCAAACCACGAAAATAACCTTATCAGAGCCGGGAATAGGATGCAGCACTTTGCTCGGAACTACAGCGATCATTCCGTTTCATGACTCAATGATTCCAGTGAGGCAACATTTGCTTAAGAAAAAAATCAAGCTTCGAGACTAAACTCCAAATATGCATGCTTACTGTGATCGGAGAAGTGGTGTGAGTTGCTTTTTAGTGATGATAAAAATTTTTATTTGCATATATACTTCAGGTGAGAAAAATGCCGTAAAAGTTTAGGTCCAGAAAATTTTTTACAAATTTTTTTCAGTGGTATGCGCAACAAAGTGATGATTAAGTTTGATAAGGGCAACACGATTGTCTTGTGCGTATTAGCTCTGAACAATGAAAAAATAGGGCAGTTTTCAAGAACTAAATCTTCGTTATAACGTTTGCTAAATGTGGATACGGCTGCATATCTAAGTGTCACACTCAGGGGATAGACTGGTGGCGTTTTATATACCTACTGCTATTATTGCTGCGATGTCCCCAACGTAGTGACTCACCACGGCATCTCAGTGCCATGAGATTACGCTAATGTGGTTTGTTCATTCGAACTAAGGAGCGTCGTCGGGTTGAGGGGCAGTCTCGCCTTTGGAACATGTTCTGTCTTTTCTTGCTTTTTTCCTTTTTCGTATTATTGCTAATCGTTGTTTTCCTTATTTTCTGATATACTATATTTTTACATATAAGTTAGGTAATCGTCAGTGTCGTGGTGCATGAGCTCCTCATCGTTGTTACATCCTGTTTGTCCGGCCTTCCACCTTCCCAGCGTATCACCAAGTGGCACTGTGGCGGAGAGGAGGAAACTAATATCTGTAGTAGGGCTTCTATTAAAATGCCGTTACTTAAACTGAGCAAATTGGTTATTTTCCTACAATTAATACTTCTGTGAGTGCTAAGTCATGCAGAATAGTGCGTCTATGCTTATCAGTCGGGGCAGCATTCCATCCAATCAGGTTATAACAGTCAGTCTCTCTTCCCATGTATGCTTTGTTGTTTTTGTTCCTTGCGTCTTCACGCAATTTTGTTCCTACTCCCAAGCATTTTACGAAAGGGTTAGCTGACGCTTAGCAAAGGTTCTTCGTCAGGACTACGGAAGCTGGAGAAAGCGAAGGAGAATCGCTTCTCTTCAGCGGGAGATTCACAACCGCTAGGGGTTATTGAACAGCGAAATAAAATTCCTTTGGTCGTTCTCGTTGTGCAGAGAAGGGGCGTTTGCTAAAAGCATACTCCTGTTGATTAAAGTCTGGGGAGGCCGGACCTGATAGTTCACAGATCTGGCGTATTGGTCTCATTGAGATGAGAGTACCTCGACCGACGTCGCCGATTGCCTAACTTTGATGGACACATTGGGGTTTTGTGGAAGCTTTGGAAACCTTTTGATGAGTCTCTCTTTAAGTGACAGTCTAGACCTCACTTATTTTTTGCTCTGTTATTCTGCTCAGTCGCCTGGTCTGCACTGCTATTGCTTTTGGGGTGCAACGAACTAAAATTATGCGTGTTTTGTGTCACAAAACTTACAAGTATGTACAGACTTCGTTTTATAATGAATTCTGCGTATATTTTCTATGTTGAGAAAATTCCAATGTCAACTTTCGATTTGTATCTTGTCGGTGTTTACCCAAGGTTTGTGACCACTCTCTGTGTGTGTCGTCGTGGCATGTTGTCTCGTCAGTCACTTATGTCGGGGCCACACTCTGCAATCGCATTCACAACTTGATGCGAGCACGTGCAGCTCGTCCGTTGTCCCGATGCACATTTAAAGTCTGGAATGAACAACGTACCAACAGGACATCGCCGCATACAGTCGTGGGTCCGATCATATCGTGCTGTCCCGGCAGTTCGTAACACCTACTCGCGAAACATTGTTTGGGTTGGTGGAATGCCATCGTTTTCATCAACACCCCTTGCATCCTTAGGGAATTGTCTCTGCTGCACTGTACATCCAATTACTACATCGGCACAGATTTGTTGACTTCAAACTTCTCTGTTGTTGTTCCAAGACGTCTACCTCCGCCAGTGAGGTTATATTTTTGTCGGCTTTGTCTTTCTGTCTGTCACCAAGATAACTCAAAAAGTTACGGACGGATTTCGACGAAATTCACAGGGATTGTTAAGTATGTTAGGGGGAACCGATGATTAACTTTTGGTGAAGATCCGTTCATCCATTTATTTGTTTGTCTGTCTGCCTGTCTCATTTTTCTTAATGCCGTAACTCATAAAGTTATGGACGGATTTTTATGAAGCTTATATGAGCTCTTAAGTATAACACGAAGAGTAAATGACCAATTTTTTTATGATCCGTTTGTTCGTTTGTTTGTCGCTGTTTTTAATTTTATGCTTGTTAGCACAATAACTCAGAAAGTTATGAGTGAATCTTTATCAAGTCTACAGTTGTTAGTAATGTTAAAAGACGTAAATGGTCAAATTTTGGTGATGATCGGTTGGTCTGTTTGTGAGTTTGACTAATACTTGTTGAAATGTTTGTTTGCAGCATAACTCAAAAAGTAATGAACGGATCTTCAAGAAAATTACTGAAACTGTTAATACTGGTAAAAGGCACAATTGAAGAGATTGATGAGGTCATGGTTTCAGAACCAATATGAATTTTTCGTTACCGTTGCCTTGCTTGGTGGAAGTATGCGCTCTCAGAGTGCTTTAGTGTACAGTGCGAAGATTACTTAGCTGTGGAAATGTCTTAGCACATGCCCTCCTGTTGGCGTTATGGGCACATTACCGCATCCTGCAAAATTGCGACTTGAGACGAAGGGAGTATTCGGTTTGGTGCTGGCAAGGTCTCGGCTCGTATACCTGCTGCAATACTAGTCTCGTGGACAGCCTGCGCTGCTGCCAGCAGTCATATTCGCTTTAGCGTTACCTCAACTCTCGAACGGCTGCCAATCACAGCTGGTACTTCCAGCTTATACTGCACGCTGGCTCAGTAATCGTTAAACACGTTAGTTTTGCCGTTACTTTGCCCCTTAAATTTCGGTATGTAATCGTAGTGGAAGCGGCATTCCAGGTTACTGATCCTATTTCCTTACCAGAATTGCCTGTTTGGCATCCCTTTGCCTCTATTTCATTTACCTACCACCACCTCCCTTCTCTTCTTCGCCCTCCCGCTATTCTTTCTCCTCTGCCAGTTTCTGCTCCCTCTGTCCACGCCGCTGCTGCTTCTTAGCTCGTGTCTGCGCCTTAGCTCTGATACGCAGTCTTGTCTCGAATTGCTATTGAAAGTACCTATTTGTTCTCTCCTCGCATGCTGACTCTTTTTTTTTTTTTTTTTGTGTTCGAAGTTGTTGCCATGTAATTTTTTACTCTTTTTACATTTTTTTACTTTCATGTTGAAAATATATACATGTATTGATATCGAAAGATAAGAAGGCTGGCTATTGCTTTCGACCACGCCTCAGTATGATGGCTTAGCGATGTTTTGTATGTCCAGGACGGCCATGTCCGTGTGGAGCTCACTCTAATATTCCGGATGGTTGTATGACCACAGTGTTCGGCGCATATTGCGGCCTCCGACCTGTAACCGCGGATAGCTAAAAATGTGCTGGGTTATTATTACAATGTATATGTATATTCTACATCACATTCTCACCATCTGGTTGGCGCATCTCCGTCTCCATGCACCTCCATGTCTTCCATTTCACCTGATGAACTTACTCTCTTCTATTTCGTTCTGTATAGTCTGCCATTTTGTAATTTGTATGTCTTACGTCTCCAAGTAACGACTGTCATCTTTTCTGATAAGATTTTCAGTTTATAAATTAGAATAATACCTCGTTTTCGTTGTTTTCTCTTGACAGTTTTTGATATTTTTATTATTTCTCACACACTCAGCTCTTTGACATTTTATTTTCTGATGGTTTTAGCGTATGTTTTTCACTACCGTACAGTAGCTCGCTAAGCATGTCTTCTGCTTTCTCTTCTACCACCCGCCGTACGTGTTGCCCCCCCCGTATCCTCCCAGCTCGTACCCCTCCTTATCTCCCCTGCCCTACCGCCGTCCCTTCAAATTCTCCTTCCCAATCCGAAATTCCAAGCAGGATTTGGCCGCTTCAGATTCCTGCTGGTGTGGAATTGTACACTGGGTGCACCGGAGGCACCTTTTAATTTCCAGACCCTTCGCTTTCGCTGCTGCTCCTGGTCACTTTCATAGTTTTTTTTGTGTGTGTGTGTGTTGCTGCTTATCGCTCTTGTAGTTTTTGCGCTGCTCCTGGTTGCTCTCGTAGTTTTTGTGGTCCTCGTCACTCCCATAGTTGTACTACTCCTAGTCACTCCCTTAGTTTTTGCGCTGCTCCTTGTCGGTGTCATAGTTTTCCTGCTGTTGCGGTTGATTTGTTAATTGAGTTGCTCGTTGATTGCTGACTTCTTGGTTGTATGATGCGATGACGTCATTTTTGGGGGAAAAATATGATTTCGGCCTCACACATGCATTTTTTAACTTAGAAAAGCAATACAAGCACTGAAATGACCGCAAATAAATGCTCTAAGAGTTTATGCACTCATTTCTTGTCCATAGTGATTCTAACTCTGCTGAGGCCGAAATCATTCCTTGCCCCCAAAATGACATCGCCATTTGCCCCGAATGGTTATATCAGTGTTTACAATTGTTTTTTCCATGTTTCATGCGTCCCACGGCATTAGCAGAAAGCTTAGTATCTCGAAAGGTTAATGGTTAAACAATATTTTCTAGTATACGAAAAAATGAATTCGGTAACGCTTTATGAAAGATCCTTTATTCTGAAGTTCGCATGAAGCTCTCTGTTAAACAGATGCATCATTTTTTGTTTAGTACTGAACACTGAATTCTGTTTGTGGATGTCTGAAGTGCGTGAAGTAAGTCTTCTTTCTAAGTTTACTACATCCTAATTTTCTGAAGTCTCCTGCAGAAATTCCCATAACTTTTCAGTAAGGTTGAAATCGGGAGAGCTAGGCGGCCTTACCAGCAAAAGCTTGCCTGTGATTCTTCTGGATAGCAGAACTGCTTCAGAAGCGTTCGCATATGGTCCAGACTCTAGGGGGGAGTCTGTGTACATTGCTCTTTCACGGCTCTACATGTATTTTCCTGTTCCGTATGATGACTTGTACATGTTTGAGGGGGCAAGGGGGGCACAAAATTATCAATTGTAGACCGATTGTCCTGAAACTTGCTCAGAATATGTATTTTAAAAAAGAAACACATTTTGCTCCCACAACTTTTTCGTTTTAGGCCTTCGTTTTTAAGATAATGGGGTTTGTAAATATATATGTATATTTTGGAAATTTCAAACGAATGGAACTCAATGAGTTTTCATGCTAGAATAAAAACAATGACAATTTTGGAATCCTTAAAACATACCTAACAAAACAATAGAGCTGGATTCTTTATTTTTGTACTTATATTTTTTATCACTGCTGGATTCTCCATTTTCTATTTCTTTGCGATCGCTAACTAAAATATAAGGAAAAAACAATTAAAGGATTCGTTTTTAGGCTGTGATAAAAAATATGAGGGCAAAAATGGAGAATTCAGCTAGCATGAAAACTCATCGAGTTCTATTCGTTTGAAATTTCCAAAATATACATATATATTTATGTATAAACCCCATTATCTCGAAAACCATGGCTTAAATCGAAAAAGTTGTATGAAAAAAATGTGTAATGTGTTTCTTTTTCAAAAATACATAGTTTGAGCAAGTTTCAGAACAATCAGTCTACAATTGATAATTTTGTGCCCCCATGCCCCTCTCCAAAATGTAAGTTGCGGAAGTTCTACCCGACTTTTTTTTTAATGTCCTCATCATATGGAATGAGAAAATAAATGGTAGAGCCGTGAAAGAGAAATGTACACAGACGCCCCCTAGAGCCTGAACTAATAGTACAATAAGTCGTTACTATGCTGAAATATCAAATATATCTGTCTTTATGTGCTTCTGCGGCTCCATGCAGTGTCTGGGCATCAGAGGAGATCGTTTTTCTGGTGCATGGCCCATTCTCTGGGTAGTGGGTAGAAGTGCCGGAAACACGGCAAAACTCAGAGCAACCTACATGACACGGGAACTAGAGCAGTGTTAAGTTTTCTGTTGAGGGCGTAATTTTTACAGTTGACGGAGCTCCATGCATCTGTAGTGCAACCATCAATATTAACTACCAGTTTTTGTTAGCGGAGCCCGTTTCAACGAGCCCTCTGCCAATAGTATGTGCTCCTAAACGCAGAGCTCGTACTATTTCCATCACTCTTTGATGTTCAGAGTGTAAAGCTTATGAACATATAATATTGTTTCATAGAGTAAGGCAATAAACGACAATGCTTTGCTACGTTGGAGCCTCACAGAACTATCACACGGCTGCATTTTCTCAGTTGTATTTTAATTAGATTAGTAATGGGACAGTTGACGGACCGAAAGGAACCAAAGCCTGACCTTCGGTTCGCTCTAAGCTATTGTCATATACACTGTGATACACTTACGAATTTACGACCTATTAGTGTTGCTTTCCGCAGCATAACATAGCTACTAGTCAGTATCCAGTCAGTATTTGAAGCTTGATTTTGTGCACAACTTAGCCGAGAGCCCGGGACCAAGTGAGCCACTCGCATGCTGGCTCAGGTCTGCCTGCTGTTGGAGATCTACCGTTTCAGTGTCGAGCTGTTCCGCCAAGGAGGTTATCTTTTCGTCGGTTTTATCTGTCACCAAGATGACTCAAAAAGTTATGGACGGTTTTTTTTTAACGAACTTTATTTGTATTGTTAAGTACGTTAGGCAGAACAGATGATTAAGTTTCTTTCTGCCTCATTCTTTAATGCCTTAACTTTTATGAAATTTATATGAGTTCTTAGGTACCTAGCTATATCATGAAATGTAAATGACCAAATTTTGTGATAGTCTGTTCGATTGTTGTCTCTGTTTTCAATTTTATGCTTGTTAGCACAATAACCCAAAAAGTTATGAATGTATCTTTATGAAATTTAAAGAACTTGTTAATATTGTTAAAAGACATAAATGATCAAATTTTGGTAATGATCGGTTGGTCTGTTTGTAATCTTGACTAGTATTTGTCAGAATGTTTACTAGCGACATAACTCAAAAAGTTATGAATTGATCTTCAAGAAAATTACTGAAACTGTTAATACTGTTAAAAAGGCCAGGCACAAATGATTATCACCTGCGAACGAAGTGAGAGAGGTGATAATGTTTTCGTTGAAGATTTAAGTGTACATATATATTTGTTAATATAGATATTTGTCTGTCCACCCAAAAAGTGGTGGAAGGAGTCGAGAAATGTTCATATTTTTTTTGTAGGGAGTTTAGTGGGTTGACCTAGATGCAACCCATACCAAAAAACTAGGCCTAGCTGGCTATAAAAAATGACGGCGTTTTAATTTGCTTCCACCGCGGCAGATCGTCGTACGCCGCGAGGCGTTCTATGTTACCTATGTTGTTATTAAGAGAGCTCTTGCTACTATAGGGCTCTGCCCTAGCCTTATAGGACAGAGCATTCGTATGAGAAACTATGATTAGCTGGCCTTCAAAAATGGCTTCGTTGAATTTGCAGCGGGTGGTCTTACGCCACGAGGCGTTCTAGTTAGCTTTTGGTTTTGATACGCAGAAAATCCTGGTTTCAGAACCAATTTGAATTTTTCGTTACCGGTGCGTTGCTTGGTGGAGGTATGCGCTCTCAGAGTGTTCTACTTTCACAGAGTGTCGCACTGAGGGATTCGTTGATTACAAATTTCATTTTTAAGCTGCTACAAGGATCAACCGTAAATAAGAGAAAAAACGTTGAATTTTTGTTAGTTGACAAATTAAAATTGTGAAAATTTGCTAGCTTTATTAGAAAACGCGATTGAAGATAAAAATGAAGGACTGACGTCGCCCTACGAAGGACATTTCTTTGTTATGCGGTTTTGGACGTGCGTGCCACACTTACAGCTTCAATATTATGCAGACATCACTACTCTTTCGTTTAGTTTGGAGCAACTAGGTGATGCATGTTTGGATGCCTGAAGGCTTCCATCGGGAGCGCTTATGTATTTTCTTTTGTTTTTTTTTTTCATTTTTTTTATCAATACCTCCCTGCCCTGTAATTGTAGTCTTTAATTGTTGCAACTCTGAACTTAGGGTGTCACCGACGAGAGTTACAGTGCTCAAAATTACGTGCTTTGGTTGACGCACCTGCGTATAGTATCTACATACTGTAGGTACCTTAAAACGAACGTGTGTCGTGTCGTTTTTTTCGGACTATTTAGTGATTTCACTTTCTCTACTATGTTTTTACTTACAATCTCACTGCATAAAGAAGGATACTGGGCATTGGTCGCAAGACTGCAATATTGTTGTACAGTATTTGTTTTTCCTTTCATATATTGGGCCCATTCATTTAGAGCAACAGTCATCGCTCATGCGTGCATCCTACAGTGGAGTGTAGTCGCTGTAACTGTTAAATTGCTCCCTAAGTTTATTTCTCAATCTTAGCGTCTTAAAAACTATTATAGATTGAATTACTGCTTATACTTTGCTGCGTTGTCTGCTGTCTTAGTTGCGTATCTTTTTTTCCTTCTTTTTTTTTTATTTTTTGACAGCATGTCCATAGTCATTTACAACTTTAGAGACGTCCATTTCTCATTGCAATAGTGCATTCATATGTGTTCCCAAAAGGGAGCATTGGCAGCTAATGAGTTAATTCAGTTCTCGCTGCTTTTTTTCGAGTACAAACATTTTGCACTTCTGCTCGCCTTGACGACATCTTTCCTATTACCTGTCTCCATTTCTTTCTATCCAGACTGGCTGCCTCCTGCATTGTAGCCGCCTTGACTGCATTTCTTGCCGCAATGGAGCATCTTTTCTGCCCTTCAGGTTCCTATTACCGTCACTCGAGCAACGATTCCCAGTCTTTTCACCTCAATTCTCAGAGCCATTGCAGTTTGGACGTGCCTCATGATTCCCGTCATTCCGTACATTCCTGCCGGTGATCCAGCAATGGCCGCAGGGAATTGCACTTCATTCCAGCATTATTTCCTAGATTTGTGGTATCCGCGCGTGGCGAGTGTGGCAAACAGACTCCCGGTGGCGCCGCTATAGAATGCCGCGCGAGACCGCCGCTGCTGCCTCGGGAATGTGGCGAAAAAAGACAGTCGGTGCCACCGTGAGAGCGTGGCGAAATGGTGTC
>LQNS02276622.1:12068336-12087467 GCA_001587735.2 Parhyale hawaiensis
TGCTGCTCCTCACCGTTAAAAACGCTGGTGTATTGGATACACATCGAGAAAAGTACATTTTTTATTAGCAGTTGTGCTGCAGCCCATCAGTGTGGTGTAGAATAGATTGATTTGATTCAGCGGCTTAGTTAGAAGTTAGGAATGTCGAGGCGATCACAGCGTCATTGTGTGGAGTTCTGTTCTCTCCACACGCTGTTCTCAAGCGCCTCTGTTGGTCTTCCTTTACTAAATATTTACTGCCGTAATTGCATTTGTTGTGTGCGCGATTAAAGGCGTAGACCTTGGACCTCCGGCTCTCAAAACTGCTTCAGCAGCGAACCTGTGCNCTGTTCTCTCCACACGCTGTTCCCAAGCGCCTCTGTTGGTCTTCCTTTACTAAATATTTACTGCCGTAATTGCATTTGTTGTGTGCGCGATTAAAGGCGTAGACCTTGGACCTCCGGCTCTCAAAACTGCTTCAGCAGCGAACCTGCGCCAGCTTTGCGAACGCAAGAAGCGCAGCAAGCGACGTTCCAGTGAGTGCGAAGCTGGTGAGGTTGTTCTGAAAGTCCAGGCTTTATTCTGGCACGTACCAGCGACATCATCATGTAAACGCATCTCGTGTACTCTGATACTTGTTTGAGGCGAGCAGGCACACAACTCCAGTTTTCTTTGTGTGTAGATACTTTCTGTGCCATGGTACTCGCTACCAGGAAAATATAGAGCGAAGAATTCGTATTTGCGGGGCCGTACTCGCCAACTTGACTGCAGTCTAACAACTCACCCACCTGCCTAAGTCATTGCGTAGTATGGGTGATACGTCTTTTTTTTTGTTTGTGTGTTTGTTTGTTCTAGCTTAAATATTAAAAAGGACCTGCATCCATCAGTCGGTACAGCTAACAAAAAAATCTTAGCTGTTTGTCCCACATTGTGACGAAAGCTGTTAAACGTCTCGACCGTTTCCTCCTACCTCGCATGCGCTCTGTTACATGCAATAGTTTCGCCTAGTGTAGTCGCAAGTCTTGCCTGTCTGTCCGCCAATACGGCAAGTTTTAACTCTACGGAGCTCGTAGTTTGCAGTGCTCGCTACTGACCTGCAGGGTTTGTTTGCTGCGGTTTTGCGCTGTAGTTCGCTCGTTTGTTCGGCCCGGGGCGCCAGCGTATCTCCACCGCAGCGGACCCGCCGTTCTGTTTATGCAACTGTTTGCTCTGCAGTGATGGGCGCTTCCCTGCCCGTCCGTCTGCACTCGGTTTCCCTCCCGGTTTGTCACTCTTGCTTTCAACTGTAAGAAACCGGCGTTGAATGTGTACCGTAGTCACGTAATGTTCGTATTAGTTTTTATTCTCCCTTGGTGCTGGAGTTTCGTAACCTATGCATTATAAAATATTAGGATGGAATACCCACTTGAAAAAAAAAATCGGCCACCCTGAAGCTATGTTACAGCTTTAGCTCCTGGAACAGCCAAAAACTCTGTTAGGGCGCGTGTCGTGAAAAAATTGCGAGCTCGTGGACACAATTCATAATTATCTTCATTGGTGTACCACTGGAACACGTAAATTTTTGTCTTCCGAGGCTGTATCAATTTTCTATTTATCTTTTGGCTTGCTGCGCTCGTATGCGTTACAACTAATGGGAATTGGCATCTGCTTTTCATATTTTCACGGGTAGCCGATATTAAAATGCATATATGTAACCGCTGTCCGCTGTTAGAGGTAGAACTGACGTATGTACGGTGTTGACATTTCTAATCAGGACTGGCTAGCTGCTGTTCATCAGCAGCACAGTGCTGTATAAACCGCTGCTATAGGCCTTAGCGACTTCATTCGCAGCCGCTAGTTATCAGCACCATCGATATTACTCTGTTAAGGTATTCAATACAATATCCATACAAATAGTGACTATTGGCGATCATAGCGCACCGCAGTCACTGCCGCACTTCAGCATCAGTTACGTTACCCTGTACTAGAATTTACGTTTTGTCCGCATTTGTCCGTTTTCGCTCTTTTTAGGCCGTACTGTCGGAAAACCCAAACTAATTTCGGGTAAGTTGGACTTTATTCGTTCATAACTTCGGGTAGGTTAGGGGAGGGCAAGTCTGGCTTTTTCTAAAAACCCCTTTTTTAAATTTCGGGTATGTAATTTTTTGTATAGAGGTAACTGCCGCGCCTTAGCATACCACAGTCGCTGCCGCAGCCTCTACATACCGGTTACTACCGCTCATTAGTACACCACAGTCACTGCCACAACTTAGTATACCACAGTCACTGCCACACCCTAGCACACCAGTCACTGCTACCCGTTTACAAACCACAGTCACTGGTGCACCACCGCACGCACCGGCCTGTGCACTGCTGTTTCCACCAATCGCCTGTACAAGATTTTGCCGTCCTCTGGTGGCGGCGAGCGCACTCGTCACAGTGTTCTTGTTTGCCATAGTAATGAGATTCCCGCTTCAGTAATTGCATTTTGCCACTGCCCATCCATAATTGATCGCATTTGAAATATAACAATGATCATGCCAATCGGGGCCTGATTGAAAATAAATAAGAGTGGCGACGATTTGGTGAACAGGGAGAAAGTTCTTTCTGCATCACTGCTTAGTGCAGCTATGCATGGCCGTGCTCGTAAATGCGGATACTTCGCGGTGCCAATTTAATGTACCAATACTGGGTGCGATTTGGCTCTGCGCTGTTTATTGGCCTTGTGTTCGTTAAGTGCGTGTGGCGAGGTGGGCCCCATCAATGTCATTAACTTAAGTTTTTCATCTCTTACTTCAGGGACATTCTGTGATTTTACAAACGCGCATTTACTGCAGATTATTTAGAAACAACACAAATGGGTTTGAAAATCCCGTGATAGGTTGTAAAAAACTTAGTGGCTCAAGTGAGGGCGTCATTGAAGTTGACTTAACTGCTCTTATGCAGCTGCTAAAGTTGTGTTTAAGCGAATATCCGCAGGAGAGAAAAGGCTTCGATGTGAAACGCATGTCACGTGAAAGTAGTACGACCATAGGTTACAATTCACGCATACGATCTTAGGACTTGTGAAGATGGCTTAGGTGGTAAATCAGCTGGAACCATGCTGGCAGTTGTGACACTGTTTCTAAACTTCGCCAAGAACGCATGAATTACCAGTATATTCTGTTGTTTTACGGATGCCTTCTCTATCAGCAGCGCTTTCTCGTTTAACTCTGAATCGTCGGGGTACAGCTGCTCTTCGAGACCTTCCACCCGTCAGCTTTCACCCTTTCGCAATGCAGCTTGCACTCATTTTGCTGAGGCTGTGCGAGGTACACCTACAAGCGCTGCAACGCTCACTCGTTTTGCTGATGCTGTTCAAGCCTCGAGGTACATCCACTAGCACTGCAACGCTCACTCGTTTTGCTGAGATGTTCGAAATACACCCATTAGCACTGCGGCGCTTGCTCGTTTTGCTGAGGCTGTTCGAGGTCACCCACTAGCACTGCAGAGCTCACTCTTTTTGCTGAGGCTGTTCGAGGTACACCCACTAGCACTGCAGCGCTTACTCGTTTTGCTGAGGCTGCTCGAGGTACACCCACTAGCACTGCAGCGCTTACTCGTTTTGCTGAGGCTGTTCGAGGTACACCCACTAGCACTGCAGCGCTTACTCGTTTTGCTGAGGCTGTTCGAGGTACACCCACTAGCACTCCAGCGCTTACTCGTTTTGCTGAGGCTGTTCGAGGTACACCCACTAGCACTGCAGCGCTTACTCGTTTTGCTGCAGCTCGCCGAGGTTAATCAGTTTAGTGGATTCGCCCAGTCGAGTCATCGCCTCTTGCGGGACAAGTTTACAACTTGTGTTTCTGAGGGACCAAGGTCCCGACCCCGTGGATTCGTCGTCTCTAATTCAATGTCCTAAGTTTGGTTGGAGGTGCGCCTCTAACTTCTCTGCCACGGTTTCCAAAAAATTTGCTAAGTCACGGAGCTCTTGGAAATTGGTGTCTGAGAAAAGAGTCTTGGAAATGTGTGTTTCTCTAACTCAGTCGATAGCTTACATCCAAAAGTCAAGTGTTCTTTATGTCGTCTTTCTCCTGGTAGGTACTCTTTCTCGGTCTTCTGAAGACTGACACTTTCTCGTTGAAAGTTGGTCTGCTCTCAATAGTGTTCTTTTCAATCGTTAAGACTGGGAGTCCATCTCATGCCTCGTATACGCTGCACTTTCTTTTCTTCAATCCAATTAAATTGTTTTTTAAGTTTTATTATTGCAAAATGCGTTCATTTTTATGTTAACGTTCTTTATGCCGTTTTTTAAGCATTCCCCTTCAAATTCAGTGTGCTCGCTTTGTATCTTCACTATATTTTATATTCGTTGTGGATCCTCTTTCCCTGCAATTTAGCATTTTACCATTTACCTTCGTTAAGCCTTGTTTTTGTCGTGCTGACTTGAATTTCCGCTTTGAATTTAGCATTGAGGTTGCAATTTTAGGCGGTCCGGGTTGGCTGTGTTGATGACGTCGTACAGCCGCCCAAATGATGCTCGTTCGGCGTATCACCGGCAAATGACGGCCATCAGCTGCATTGGTGTGAAAATGAGGCTGAGAGCGGGGGAGGTTGATCAGAAATTGGGCAGGGCGGGAAGAGAAACGATGCGAATATACAGAGCATTTCAAGAGTGACGAGTGGCCTGTGCCGTCAGAAGTGAAGTCTTGTCGATCGTTGGCTTTCTTGTAATAATTATTAGTGTACCCAGCCGTAAAAAATTACGGCAATGATTTTATACTTGATCTTCTCATTGTCCTTGCGGTACGGGCTTTGCTGCAATATAAGCTTCGAACCCTTAAATTTTATCTTCCATTAAATCAACGGAAGTTGTGCCTTCATAAGATTGCGTGTGCAAAATATACTTTCCACCAATATAAGCGCGAATATTGGCTTTGAAATGCAAGTCAATTAGCACCAAGAAAATATAGTTCACGTAGAGCACTCTGAGAGCGCATACCTCAGCCAAGCAAGGCAACGGTAAGAAAACATTCAATTTGGTTCGGAAAAAATTATTTTCTCTGTATCAACACCAAAAATCTAATCACGTGTGCATTCCGATAGTATTAATAGTTTCTGTAATCTTGAAGACCGTTCATAATTTTTGAGTTATGCTGCTAACAAACATTATGACAAATATAAGTCAAACACACACGGGCCAACCGATCATCACCAAAAATCAATCATTCATGTCTTTTAACATTACTGACAATTCCTGTAAACTTCATAAAGATCCATCCATAATATTTTCAGTTATTGTGCTGACAAACATAAAACCAAACACAGCGACAAACGAACAAACAAACGGATCATCACAAAAATTGGGTCATTTACTCTTCGTAATAGAATATCTGACGACTCGTGTAAATTTCATGAAAATTCGTCCTTAACTTATTGAGTTATACAACTAAGAAAAAACCGGCAGACAAACGAACAAGCAGATATACGGCTTTTAACCAAAAGATAATTATCTGTAACTCTTAATATGCCTAACAATCCCTGTAAATTTCGTAAAGATCCGTTCATAACTTTTTGAGTAATCCTGGGGTGACTGGCACAAAAACAAACAGATAGACAACAAGACAAACAGATAGACAAAAAGACAGACGAACACAACAAAAACGCAACCTCCTTGGTGGAATTACTCAACAAAATTCACCGAAAATAGTCCCTGTTGTATCCTGGATACCAGCAGTTGAACCAACAGTGTCAAAATTTGGAGGCAGTTAGATCTGAAAATGCTTTGGCCTCTGCTTAGCTTGAAGATTTAACTGCCACGAAGAAAATTTGCTTAGGAATACATAAGCGAAATGGATTATGCACAACAGGAGCAACAACTCCATCCAAGAGAGATTAAGCCTGTCGTGTGTCACGCTCCATAGGATATCAAATGATACGTAACTAATTTTCTAAGTGATGCAGGCTTCAGAAAATGCAGTTGTTCGAACGCATTCCAGAAATTAGCGACTAGTGGACCCGTGCGTGAAAAACTTCACGCAACGATAGATATACAAATTTGATTATTATAGGCCGGTGCTTCTTCTTCATCATCACAAGAAATTTGTGATTACATTTCTCCATTATATGTACTTTTCTTACCAAAATACATATAGAGGAAAACGCTACGACGGCCAACTCAAATTAGCGTTAGAGATAAGTGCTTTCTACTGAGCTGTACACTTCAATTCGTCTTTAGCACACTCCTTGCCTCCCTTACATAACATGCAAAAAAAAAAAAACTATTAGTAAGCGCTGAAACATCACTGAATTTCATTTCCGCTGCGTATCCAGAATACTCAGTGAGATAGCTTCAGCATAAGAAAATTTTCGTGTCCAAGAAGTTGGAATAAATTATTGCTACGTCTACTATACCGGAAAAAAATTGGTTTCTCTACACTTCGCTGATTTGCTACAAAATGTGTACATCGTAAACCAAACGAAAATGTAATTTCAATGTAGAGTAAAGTAATGAATATCAGGCTCCACGGGAACGGCAAGAGAAGCTGGAAGAGCAACGACTGCATTGTTACTAACGATTAGCAATATCTTTGCCCACAGTCGATATTGCTTCTAATGAATATGGAGGTCTGTATCCAACATACTCTAGGGTAGTATAAAACTCTGACTCGGAGAAAACTTGTTCAGTTGAAAGAAGAACCTATAATGGAGAAAACCATTTGCTGCCAAGAAATCGTGGTTGTTACGCTTGTGCTGAGTAACCCAACCCACTATAATAATAATGCGCTCGTGCTAACCGCTGAAAAATATCTTTCCATTTGCCTCAATAATTATGCCGTCAAAATAAGGCGATCAGTGTAAACTAAAGGCGGCTGAAGTTTGGATGGAGAAGACCTCAGAAGAGAGCGCACATCACAATGGAAGAGATTGTTCAGAGAAGCTGTTAGCATCTGCATCGAGTGGACTTCAAATTTGTCAAAGAAAGACCGGAATCAGATATCTTGTTCGAGTGCCATCATCAGCAACCTGGAATATTACTACCTATCAGTTTCCTATGAAGCTTGGCAGGATCAGCACAGTCTTTTAGCCGATGATTAAACAGATGAAGCCATGAAGGTCAGAGCTAATTTTTGCCTATCTATTTCGTTAAGAGCGTGACACCTAACATATAAATAAATATATATATAAACACATAACGAGTTCTTAGTATTGGCTGGATAATAACTTAGGTCTCGAATTTCTTACCACCTCACCTTGTTATTCACTAGATGAGTTTTCTCCTGTATAAATCCTTAACGTCGCGACGGAGAGACGGGCCAACCAAGCAAGCGATGGAGCAAGCAGTAAACAAACTGCGTTTTATTATATAGTAGATGTCTGGATTGTGCGATTACCAGAGTAAAGCTGGCAACGTACATCATCTACGATGTAAACTCCGTATACCGATAAAAATTCATGACATTATTCTGCTTGTGATAACATCCGTCCATCTATACGTTACTCATAAAGTATAAGATCTGGGTTAATGCAACTTGCAAGATGGTGTGATTGTGTCTGCATGGAACTGCAGCCATAGCTCTGCTTTATCGCTTCTTGAAAACAAAATTAGTCTGTGTTTCGATGAGAAAGATATTGAGTGCTTGGCATACGTATCGTGCATACTGATTTTAATTTTTTTTTCACGTCATATAGTATTCACTTTACTGGTGTCTTTTGACATTCCTTGTATAGTGAATAGTGTAGCCAAGATATACAGTTTTCGACGGGTTTGCTGTATTCTGAAGCATTTTTTGAAACGAAAGTGTGGCGTTTAAGAAATAAATCGACACATTGCGCTACAGTAAAACGAACTGTTTATTGAAGAAAACTCGTCGAGTCTATTCACTTTTGTTGTATAGCTGTCGCATAAGTAAATCTTCAATATTATTTTGCTTATGTTTCCGTCCGTCTGGAATTACTCTTTCAGTATCTGATAAGGTAAAATTAAAGCATATTATAGGTCCGATCTCGGAAGGGAACTGTAGGTCTAGGAATTAAGATCAAATTTAAGCTGCTGCTGCTACTGCTAGGCCATTGGTGAAAGATATGGTGGCTGAATTAGGGGATCAAATTGTCACACTTCGTATGCATGATACGGGTCTGACGGCCTAATTGAACAACAAAGCTTTAGTTCTGTGCAATTTCCACAGGTTCCAACTCCTACGGATATATTCTGTGTGTGTAAATATAGCTGTCTGTACCACGGACCAGACACTTTTCTTGGAATATGGGAATCGCAAGTTATACTGAAGAAGAGCTCAGAAGTAAATTAATTCAAATGTGATTTTTTTCCCAAGTTCCATTCTACCTGAAGTGTGGTGGCTCTCCTGTTGAGCCTGTTGCAGACGATGGTCTTTTGTCCTGTATATTCTCTTCACAGCATTCGCATCCGTTGCTGTATCAGCGTAATCAACTAAAAGGTGCGCTACTTTCTAAGTCGTCATTCACACATATATAATTTGAAAAGAAACAAACGCCCATACTAGTGACGCTTTCTAAGAGGGCGCTTGTGACTGCTAACACTTTATCGAAACTTTTGGAAGACACAGTCATGTTTGCAACGAAACGTACGATCTCGGTGAAATGAAAACAGAGGACAACCGACCATCGTCTGCAGCGGTCTTTAACTTTACAACACGCAGCTCTGCAGTGGAGTATTTCCGTATCAGTTGCAATTCATATTATTTGAATATTTTAGCGTGATCCGGGTTTCTTCTTGACGAAAATGGTAAATGAAATTTCATCTAAATTTATAGCTTGTGCGCCTCGCGGGGCCTCCGTACTTAGAGCTTTTCTATGTTTTTTTCCGGCTTGGTGCCATGTTCGGCGATCCGCTGTGTTTTCCCATTTCTACGAAACTCCTATCCATACCCTTCACTTTCTTCTCATGAAATGAGCTCACAGTGAAGGTTTCAAAACATCGAAAATTCTGTAAAATGTTGCAGTAACTGTAGTAATAACTGGTGAGCTGCAGCGTATCTTTGTCAAGCTGGGGAGCTCCTCCACCAAGCGAAAAGGACCTCTACTCATTGCTTTGTACGAGCTTATGGCTGGTGTACAGTTAGAGTGAGTACCTATACTAGTATCGTTCATAGTTACGCTTAGTAGTTTTTGCTTTATTTGGTATTGAGCTAATTCTCATTGTTATCTTATGCATCGGAAGTGTTGCCTTGGAAACTGCCCTCTCTGTGTATATGCTAGGCCGTCGTGTTGGGTTAGTTAGGCGCGCCCCGACCCCCATTCTCTGTTATAGCAAGTGATTCACGCCTCGAGAGGACTCCAACTGTTACTTATATGGGCCATCAGAACATCTCTTGCTGCCTCGCTGTGTTTCCTTGCTCTCTCTTATTTTTCACTGTTGAGCTTTGTTCTACTCTTCCACTTCTTTGCCGATGCTGTTACTATTTGCTGAGATCCTCCGATTATAGGTTACCTGCTTTGCTTGACATACTGCATAGCCTCGCCTTAGACATACTGTGCGCTCGTTCCTTCGATGTCCTGTTTACTCGATCTTTTGAAATAATGCATGACTGTACCTGTAGGATACTCTATACGCGTTCCGTTAACATAGGCTACGGTATGCCTGTTCCTTTTTCTTTCTTGAAACACCATTGTAATGCCTGTGATTGCCCAGCTTAACGTACCTATAGCTCTTAGTTTCCTGGAATAACGTAGTTGTTGCCATTGCATGAGAAGCTCGCCGAGACGTACTCCACAGCGTGCAGAGTCCAGCCGTTGCCAACTTCTTCACGCGCTGTCTGCTCCCAACAAAAGCTGGTGTGCTGTGCGGCGCTACGGTTGCTAACTTCTGCGCTCCGTGATCATAACATAGGGTTGCTTCTCAGCAGCAGCAGTCGGGAGTGCCGTAGTCTTTGTGTGCCTGTGGTTGTTGAGTTTTGCTATTTTAAAAATGTAATGAGGCTTGTTAGGAAATGTTATCATGTTCTCCTCTATTGTGAAAACTGCGACCCTAATAATTTTTGGTTGGTCCGGTTGTGTCTTTTACGATTTCAACTTGGGGGCAGCCAAGAATTCTGTTAGGAAGTGATGGTGGTCAGCGGAAACTGTTGTTTGTTACCTGCTGATCGATCACGTGTTGTTTTAGCCTATTAAATTATTACAATCGCTCCTCAGGTAAAAGGCCTACGTCAGATTCTCTTATCGAGACCTCTCATGATGGACCATGCCCGTTATATTAGCTTCAGACCAATAACTTTTTTTTCTGTTCACTTTGCCTAATGTATATTCCCAAGTGTAAAATATTTTCTCTAGGTGCGTACATTACTCCCAGAGAATGGAAGGACGTACTACCTTAGTTTTTTTTTATTACATTTACCTCCACATATATGTAAGTTAACATGGTATCAATATTAACTTACAACACAAATTCATCGAAAACAAGTAGAATTCGCTTAGCTTTAGCGGATGGATAAAACCGCATAATAATTTTTACGATACGAATGCATCAAACAAAATATCGTGGAGAAAAATGCCAGCGAGACCTGACTGCAGCCAAACCACCACTGCAACTTGATTGGACAACTCTGCTCTATGAATAAATTAGAATTTTCTCCAAGTGTAACCTCCCTCGACACCAGCATTTGATTCTCTTGTTTTTCCAGGCATTCCAGATGAAATTGGTTTTGGTAGATAGATGCTCGCTTTCTTTGCGCTGAAATACAGATGCTCTGTGAGCATGTCGTCCTTCATATACATCCTCTAATTTTTATCTGCTGCAATGTAGTGAAGAAAAAACAGAGAAATCTGATTGGTCATTCCAAGAATGTCTCTGTGTGCCCGTTTTCAGTTTGTGAAATTGTGATGTTGATTTGAAAGTGATGTGTGAAGTTCAGATTCGTGGGGTCTGGAACAAATACTGGGAATATAGCTCAATTAACGCTTTAACTGACTAGGTTTTCACGAGACTGGTTTTCGTTTGCTACCTTTGAAAGTTACTGGCGTTATAGGAGCACAGTTGTATTGTTCTGGTGCGGATTTGGAGGAAAATGTACGTTAGAGGAACGGGCAGTTTCCGAGTAGATAATCCTAAAAAATTGCACTTTTACGTGTGTAGCAAGACACCTACTACAAATACGAGAATATTGCATTTACTTACAGTGGCAGCTCCGAAGTTTCAGTTTCTTGAAAATGGACGTTTTCGCATTGTCAAATGTTACGCTCCTGTTGCTGTTGCAATCGATGATGAAATTGCCAAAGATACCAACCGCTACCTACTACCCCAAATGTATGATAATGCTGGACAATATTTGTATTTAAATACAGTACTTATTGTTTTAAGCCTTTGTGTCTGAGCCGCAGTAGCAGGATGCTAGAGAGTAGAACGCCCTAATGTTAGAACTATGGTTCGAGCTTGTCTACCGGATGGGTGAATAATTTCATTGCTTGGCTTGCTGAGTCAGCATTTCCGGCGTGCAGACGCTATTCTAGGGGCACTGATTATAACTAGAAATGGAGGTGGTCGGGAGTCGCAATATTGTCACATGAACCTTCTGTCTCTGACGTAAATCTGAGGATCTGCGATAGACTGCAGCCGTGCTCTCGTCGGAGGCGCGCGGGCATCTATCTGCACCACGAACCAGTGCATGTGAATATGCGGTCAAGTTGACTTAACCGTTTGCTCCGAGCCGGAATGGCTGCCCAAGCTTTCGTTGCTTCCCAGAAGCTGTAGTGAATTCATCTGTATTTTTTTATATGTGAACGCGTTTTGAAGCGAATTATCAGCAGTTTTCATGATTTGAGATTATCTCACGCTCATCTGTAACCTTACCAATATGTCTATCAAGTCCTACTACACATTCACTTGGGTGAAATATCCACCATTCACTAGCTCCCCAAATTTTATCGAGGGAAAATATGTTTACTTCCTTTTTAACTAAGATGATTTACACATGAAGGTCGAGTATAATAGTTTGGCTCTGTGCAAGCGTCCGCAGGTATCCCTGCTGATGCTGTAAGACACGACGTATTTTATGATAACACTCGTGTGTTGGTAAAATTTTCCTTGACTGCACTCCCCCACTGGGAAACCTACATGCACTGGTTCGTGGAGCAGGTAAATGCCCACTTGGGCTCAGAAGAGTGGACGCGTATGCAGTTGATCACAGATTGTCCGAGCTATGGCCCTCATTTAGACGGAGCACCCGCTACACTACAGTTCCCCTCCTCGACTCTGAGCCCAGAGCAAGTGACATAATTGCTGATGCTATACATTCCCGACCCTCAAAACTTGCCGTCCCTGCTGTGGACTAGAACTCCCGACGTCTCGATAATCAGCGAGTCGGCAACCTTGACATTGAGCTGCTGGTAGCTTCCATAACTAAATATTAAATATTGACATGAGAAGCAAGAACATAATATGCACTGGCTGTGTCGTGATGAAATTACTAAGCGTATTTTATGAACTGTACTTTATCAGATCTAAGTATGACAATTTGTTATACTTTCGTTATTGTAGATTAGATAGTGGCACCATGTTGGCTCTTTACGAGAATGGAAGTGGGGTATTCCAGTACTCTTGAAAAGAATATCACTCGCCATCTGCGATGATATTGGCAAAGAGATTAGTTTTATCTTCCTAGTATGCAGCCTGTTGAACAGAATATCGTCCGGAACTGCGCAATAGAACGGTGACGACTACATTTTGATATGGCGGTGAGCTCGCTTGACTCTTTCGTTACCTACTGAATCTCTACGTTCTTTGAAAAAGTCGTACCAGCTTTTGCTTACAATAATTCATCCACGTATTAAGTTCTCAAATTTAACCAAAACTGGCAGCTAAACTGTATTTTTCGTTACAGAAGCAACACAGTGGTTTTTTGAAACTTTTTCGATGTGCGTCTCCACATATCGAGTCGTTATGTCCATTTTTGGCGAAATTGGGTTTACTCACTAAGTGGGTGCTTGTGAGGTATATTTTTAGTGTAATAAGTGTCGATGCCATAGGCTTCTTTCTTCATGCCATATCTTTTCTTAATTAAGAGATATAGCAGAGACACTTATGACACTAAAAATATACCTCAGGAGCTACAGGGTCAAAAGTCATTCACATTTGATAATGCAAGTACTGTTCTTTACTCGAAGTCCAAGTTTCTTAGGAGACTATTTCATTTCTTTCTTCATATAGGCACCAGAAGTAGCTACAATGTTTGTCATATTGTGATTGAATGTCCTTAACATGGTTCTTCTCCTTGAACTTACTACCCGTATAACATCTTTTATTCCATACAAATTCTTTGAGGACGATATGGTTAGGTTAGCTGACGTTTGCTCCCATTCTCTACTGACATGCAGACTGTTTGTTAGCGGTTGTAAAGATTTCGTTTTTTACAACGAATTTCCCTGTCAAACCGAGCATGCCTTAGACCTTATCACCATCCTTTCAGTTCCTATGGTCGTCTTTTCATCGGATTCAATAATACAACCTAACGTGTGTTAGGCAAGTTAGCTTCTGAACTCAACCTTTTTTGCATTTCTAACAGCTAAAGATATTATTTTGCGATATATCTTTGTCACATCGTACACTTTGTTTATTCTACAGCTCAGTCCTCTGCATTAGCACGAAATACGTGTTGAAGCCGTATAGCAATCTTGGAGACTGTTTCCGGTCATGGACAGTTGCTCCGCAATCTGTCAATCTGTAAGGAGTTCACCCGAGGCAGCAGCCTGCACGTCCCACATTTTCTTCATGCTTCAAAGAATTTCTCATTAGATGATCCTTCTGTAAATTCTGTCATCGCTTGTCTTTCGCTCTGATACCTGAGCGAGAAATACCCCGTTATTTTGACGTCGGATAAACGCTTGCCATTTATTTTATGTCGTAATTTCTGAGCATTTTTCACCGCTCGACTCTCAGGTTCGCCGACGTAATGAGATGTCGCTACTTTGATGTTGGCTGTTTGCACTTTGTAATGCAAGTCTAGCTATTTTCTTCCTATATATTGGCGTAATTACAGCGCCAGATTCTTTATTATTTTTTTCCCGAGATATTGAAATTATTATTACGCTAGATATTTCTTGCTGCTTATTTTCACGTCTTGCCAATGCATCGACCAATTAAACTTGTTTATTGCACAGCGCCCTAAATATTATTGCCTGAAACACTCTTTTTCATATCGATCGTTACTAGAATTTGCTTCGAGTTACTCAGCTACATTGGATTAGGCGAAACATATCCCCACACTGGGTTGGGGGTGGATCCCTGTACCTTTGGGAACACAGGAGCTCCCCAAGATTGATGGCTGCAGATAGTACTGCTGGAGATCGATGGTCGTGAGACACTGATAGAGAAAGAGCGCCCAATCTGGTGTACCATTTCAGTGGCGGAGCTTTTTATCTTGACGGCCGCCATTGTCACCGTTAGGTGTCTCGCCATTTGTTGTTGCTATTGGCGTGGATCTTTTTGGCTTATCGTACCTAGCCCGGCCATGTGCTGCTCTTCAGCAAGTTTTGCTAAAGTGCAGTAAGTTGGTCTCTTGGGCATCTTGTTTTATTTCACTGTTTTACTAATGTAGACTGGTTCCAATTCTATAGATCCCTGTTGGGCTAGGTATATTGCAGCAAGTCGTTATTTGTATCGGCGAAGATCGCTGTTTTTTTTTTTTGTCAGTGTAGGTCTTTGTTTCCATTAGTGGCAGCCAGTGCTTTGTTTACGTAAGTCTTTTGTAATTACTGTGTCATTGTAATTTTGACTGCAGGCGCTGTTCGTGTCGAAGTGGAAGTCTCAGTCACAGGCACGCATGTGATGTTGTTACATTTGTGCTTTTATTTTGGTTTCTATTTTCTACCGCAAATTGCTGTTAGTGTGTCTATTTTGTTTGGCTGAATTTTCTTTCTTTGGAGAATTACTCTGTATCTTCGCGTGTTCTGACAGGAAGAACATTAACTGAGGGGAGACTAAGCCTGTCCTGTTTGGCGAATATTCCTCACGTAGGAGCACAGTTTCTGGGAACCGATATGTTGAGCAGATTTTCGTAATACTCGCCCGTTTTGGCGTGTAAATATTTTGACGATTTTGTTTGGGCACTCGTACGGCGTAGCAAGTGCGCTCGAGGAGATGGGTTTGGTATTGTAGCAGTTCGTAGTAACTTGGTACTAACGAACGCCGTCATGCTCGGCCGATTGCCGGAAGCTATGGACTCTTCGGTGCGCATCGGCGGTAGAAACTTGAAAGAGTTTTGGTGTTGCGTTTGCAGTGCCTCCTACTGGTAGACTGTTTGCAGAACCATAATTTTGTGCATCGCGCTGACCTTGTCAGTTTGTTGGTTCTTGCACTGGGCCTGAAATATTTTACTTGAAGTGTAATGAATTCATACTTTATTTTGCGCCTCTCTATCAGCTTCATTGTTACACCATCCATAGTAGTTGAAACTTGTTGGTAGCTTGCAGTGTATCGTGTTGTAAACTTTCGGTATATTTAAACCATATTTCTTGTTACTGTAAGGCCATGATATACAAAGCTACAAAAAAAATGCTTCAACTATCTCTTTAGCATTTGTATAATTCTAAAGGTACTTAAATTCACATATCAAGCACCGTAGACTTACTACAGAAGCTTACCACACATACTGAGATGTGGCGACCACGGCCCGTAGATTCAATGCTTTCAATTTCTTTAGGTAGTGGGAGGGACTTGACTTAGCTTTGTGTGTGTCGCCGGTCGATTGTCATGCTGTCCTTCTCTTGCTCGTCCTGATTTTTCCCCGACTTGCCGGTCACCCGAGCGACTTGTCGTGCTTTCTTTTTTTGTTTGGACGCTATTAACTTTATGACTGCGGGCCTCGCTGTGCGGATGTGCGCGCTGCTGGGGAGAGTTTCTTGTGCCTACGGACTTTAGATTGCCGAGGGTAAGAGTTGTTAAGCGTGTCGAGTTTTGCGAAAGTCTTTCGTTTTTGTTACTCCGTGTTTTACGATTGCTCTCAAACTATTGTATTTATTTATATTATCTGGGTTTTTATAGCTTCTAGCCGAAAGATTTTGCGTTGCTTGTTCGATAATGTTCTGAAGTTTTTTCATAGTTGTGGATTGTTTACTATCTCCTCCTTTGTTTATATTCCTTGTTTACATATGTTGCTATATGTGTGATCGCTCTCCTACAGATGGTTGCACCGAGTAGTGAAACAAGACAATTATGTTTGCAAAAGGATCTCTACGATTACCTTACCTTACCTTGAGAGTCTTCGGAAGAAGTCCAGGTGACGTTGCTCACGTCACCCATTGCAAATGAAAAGAAAACTGTTATCTTTTTAAGTAAAGAGATATGTCTGAAACATTTAAAGAAATATGCAGTGCACAAACACTGTATTTTGACAAAAGACATCTGAACACTTCCAGTACTCCGTGTAAGGTCATCACTTGCTCTGCACGCTCTTGAGTTACTTTCTTGTGAGATCAAGTTCGCGGGATTTCTTATTCTGGTGTTCGCATGAACGATTGCAACCACTACAAATATCTCAAAATCGAAGCGCTGAGAAGCACATATACAGTTCGTTATCTTTGATTATGTAAATGCAATTTTTTCACTTTATTTTTCAAGATAAGTGTCTAACTTTTAAATATCAATATTATCTAAATGTATGGCTATGTTGAAAATATAAACAGCACTGGTAAAATAAATATTTAGCCATTTGCTAATTTTATCATACAATTTGCTAATATACAAGTTTTTCACTGGTAACTCAGATTATGCAACAAGTTAATAAAAACTCATAAAAAGGAAATGAACACAAGTGAACAGGAATATTTTTATTAACGTCCAAAACCAAGAAATTATAACCAAAACAATTCAATAAACACTGAAATAAGTGTTCGGTAGTGGTAAACATAAGTTAATATTGAACATAGCAACCTCTATTTTTCATGATTTTTATAAGGCGATTATCAACAGACTTTGTCAGGTTTTGACATTTCAGATGGTGGAATAGAATCTGCAGCTGTTTTTATTGCATCCCACAGGCTTACTTTGCTCAAAACTGCCGACCACCTTCATAGACATTCCTTTTGATCATTGTCCAGAGGTTCTCAATGGGATTTAAATCGGGGCTATTTGCTGGCCAGGTCATAATCCTTTTTTATTTAAATCCTCCATCCGCAAGCCAGTTAGCAGTGTACCGTGCTCGGCATGAGGGAGCGTCATCGTGCTGAAATACCAATTTGCATCTGCGTGCTATAGTCTGCTTATCAAGCCATGAAATCAAGTTGGCTTCAAGAAACTGGCAGTACCATTCTGCATTCAGTTTAACCCCCTCTGCCACTTCAAATGGACCAATAAAGGTGTTACTATCCCGGCCCAAAACATCACGCCTACACCACCCTGTTGACGCTTAAACCGTGTCTGTTGAAGTCGGTCAGAAGGACCCATCCAGACGCACATCCATCTGGACCATCAAGAGTGGCTCTGCATTCGTCAGTAAATATGACATTTGAGAAATCGGTTTTCATATTCTCATCAGCCCATTTGACTCTATTGTCTATGAGTTTTTGTTAGAAGTGGTCGTTTAATTGCCTTTTTCACTTTCCCTAGCTTCTGCAGAACCTCGCATCGTATCTTTCTGCATAGTATTGGGGCTCCAGCGTCTTCAAATATCGCCTTACTTGTAGAAAGTTGTTTTCTAGCCATAGAAACCTTCAAATGTCGCATATTTGGAGCAGTCGATTTCCTCGTAGAGGCTCTATCCGGAGTTTTCTGGTTGACCTTACCTTGAATTGCATAAGCCTTAATTTTTCGGTGATCACGCTGTAGTTCCTAGGAAACTTCGAGTGTTGTCATACCAGAAGTCAATAACGAGGTCACTTTGATCTTTTCTTCACTGGTTAGACGGTTTTTTTGCCCATGTTGACTAGAGAGTGATGTCGCATGATGTGGCGTAACAGCAGAAGCCCGTGCGATACGCAAATATTGCCAAAACGTGGGATATGGTTTCGTTTTTTTCTCTAATTGTTTTTATAGTTACAACATACCTGTGCACTAACTTACTATTAACATTTTAAATGTTTGGCACTTATCTTGAAAAATGAGTAACAAAATTGTATATGCATCATCAAAGGTAACATACTGTATAAGTAAAAGCCTTTGCGATGAGTTCCGTCACACCACTGCACCATGCTGCTTTTCATCAACTCATACAAATTTGCCTAAAATTTCTAATTTGCAGCGAAGTCCTTCCTTCCCCCACGAATTCATCGTTCAACTTTTTCGCTCTCGTCGTTCCTGTCAGAAGTATCCATCAAATCTTTTAGTGGAGGGCGTCTCACTCGCCCTTTCTTGTACTTTTTGCCTGCAAAATATGCCGAGCTTTTATAGAGCGCGATGTTTTTCCAGAATTTTGCTGGACATAAGTTGGTTTCTGCGTGACATCTTCGCGCGGTATTCCCTTTGTTTCTGTATATTATAATATGAAAATGTTTTTCAAGTCTCTAATTATTTAATTGAATACATTAGCAGGGCTCAAATCGACTTAAAAAAGTGAGGTAGACTTTTTCACTTTCCGTTTCACTTTCGGCATTGTATTGTTACCCCTTTAATCTTTGTTTTTCAGTGCCTTACGTTCATAGTGGGCCTATATCTTTCATAAATTGTTGGAAGCGAGACTAGCTAATGACTTTATGATGTAATATTCCTTATTCCTTGCCTTTATTAATTTTCAACCCCCACATGTTTCAGCAAGTACTCGGTGTTATACTTTGCATCATTTCTCATTCAAGATAAGTCTGCTACCCTCCTGTCTTAACATATATATGAGAGTGCCTCAAGTCGCCTTGAGCCGCGCTGTATCGCTGTGGCGATGTCCATTTACCACCCTTCTTACCGCGCATCTCCAAGACAATAGAACCTGAATCACCCAGGCAGATCTGGTGCATTGTTAGCTAAATTCCCTCGTCCAGAAAACCTGATTCTAAAGCCCAGTCTAAAGAATACTCTTTAATTACTGGTGAAGTAGTTAACTCTTTATCTAGACAATGATATTGCGGGCGAGGCTTTGTGAGGGAGATAGCGGAGCGTCAGCGGGATCTGATGGAAGCGAGCTGCTCGCCGTCCAGGATGGGGGTTGAATTAATGATGTTGCGACGACGCTGCTGGTGCGCCTTGGCCAACCTTTTGGGGTTCCTTGATGCCGTTGCGTCTTGCCAGCTTTTTGG